>VZRX01014590.1:117328-149437 GCA_013398075.1 Notiomystis cincta
TTTACATAGCTGACAGGTGGGTTTATTGAGTTAATAAAAAAAAAAAAAAAAGAGTGAAGCCCCTTGGGTTATTTAAAACGTCGTTGAAGTCATAGATCTTTTAGAATAATAATATAATGATTTGCATATTTATTTAAAATATTGTGCTATAGGGACCACCCTTTAGAAAACATATAATGAACAGATTAGGCAGCTTGTGCTGCCTAATTGGGAGGGAATTTTTTTTTCTTCTAGCAGATGTCAGCTAAAGTTGACACGTGGTGACAGTCTATTCCTTTCTGGTGTAATGCTCATGACAAAGAGACTAATTTTAGAACAGCTGGCTTACTCATGTTTTAAAATGCTTAAGTTTGTTGAGGTTTTTTTTTGATTTTCAAGCATCAATGGTCTCCCAGCTAGTCCACAGAGTGATTTCTGCCAAGCCTGCTTTAATCCAGGACTGCAAGGGATTTGCAGCAGTGTTTTGCATACTCTGGAAGAGCTGAACCACATATTGCCAAGCCTTTAGCAGTTACAACTTGGGCAGTGGTAATTTTTCCATGGTATAAAATCCATTTTGCTTACTGTAGTAGTAAATTCAGTGTAAAGATGAGGTAAAACTAAGAACTAATTCCCTTTTAGGTTCTTCTGCTCCCTCCCAAAACTGCTGCATCAGATCTTTGAGTTTTGCTGGTAGGAGTCAAAATGTTTCTCTGGGCCAGCAATGGTGCATGCTGCAAACCCACTGAAAAATGGGATACAACACTTGGCATGGGCTTTGTTGAGGAATGTTTCTAAAGTTCCCTGGAAAGAGAGAATATAGGCTTTGCAAAGGCATCATGAGTGGAAAATGTCCTGGGTTAACATCAGGTGACTCTTGTAAGGAGAACTGTATAAATGTTATCTGGGTCATTTCTTAGAAGTATTTTTGGGTTTTGTTTTTTTGTTGTTGATAATTGATTTGGGTTTGTTTTGGTTTGATTGGTTTGTTTGTTTTTGTTGGTTTTTTGTTGGTTTTGTTTTGTTTTCTGTTGTTTGTTTGTTTGTTTGTTTGTTTGTTTGCTTTTTTAAGGGAATGGGTGGATGGCATGAAATTCAATAGTACCAAAAAATATAGGTACTAAATAACTATCCATGTGTTTGATTAATTTTACTTCAGAGTCATCTTAGGTTGTTAGATGCTCTTACCTCTTTTTTCATATTAGTATTCTGGTTTTTAAGTGAAAGCATTACTTTCTGAGCATCAAGATACTGGAGGAAATGTCCTGCCTAAAAGTGCAGCTTGATTTCTGTCTAATACATAAACTAAAAAACCCAAAAGTTTTCCAAAACAGAACACAAATGAGTAAACCCTGCATGGATTTTAAGTAGGTGTCATAACTGCTAGGCATCACTCATGCTTTTTAAATAATTTGTTTTTAATACAACACACTAAAGCCTAATTAATAACTGTGCTTGAATGATTTAGGCAGGAGCAATAGTCTGGTCAACAGTATTTTACAGAAATTACAGCTTCAGTTTTATTTTTTGAGTTTCTCACAGTTTCATCTTAAACAAAATACATCTGTGTTTCTAGAGCGTGGATTTATCCTCTGATTTACCCAATGGACCTGTAATTGTGAACTCTGAAGCCCTGATTTAGGAACCAGTGCTTTAAGATAAGATTTAGGTACAGCTCTCATTTGCTTTGTAAGATGAAAAGTTGAATTGCAAATCCTGTAATAGATTTACAAATCCTAAAGCATATGTAGAAATACTGCAAGAGACTTACAAATTGTAACATAAATCTTGATAAAGTAATTTTTAGCTACACAAATCTATTCTCATTTCTAAGTTAAAATCTCTGTGATCCTGGCAGAGATCATTCTTGAATTTTAATGTCTCTCCTGTTTTGGGGTCAGGTTATTTCTGCTTTGTTTCTACAGGACTTAATGTTTATTAAAATACTTAAACTCAATTGCTCCTTCAACTTCACAGAATAAAAAAAAAATTAGACAGGAGTTGCCATTCAAAGAAGCTGCTACAAAAACTGTTCCCTGATGGTTCTTTTACAGCACAAAAGGACAACTGAAACTTGCAGGAAAGTGCTGTGATTTTGTAAGATGTTCCTCTCCTGGCATGCACACCTGACCATGGGTCAGCTTGTGAGCAGACATCTTAATGCCTTGTCTTGCCTTAAGTGGAGAAAAATCCTGTCTTTCATTTTTATTTTCTTTGGTTTCATTGTGAGTTGAATATTAGAGTACTGTGACCACCAGATTTGCTCTAGGCTGGGCAGGCACTGGAACAGATTGCAGGGAGAGTTTGTTTCCCAGAGAAGGTGCCCAAAAAGCTGTGCTGAGCTGCTTGACCTGACACTGCTTTGGGCAGGCTGGGCTGGGTGGTCTCCAGAGGTCCTCTCCAACCTGAGCTGGATTCTGTCAGGGAGCACAGCTGTGAATAAATTCAGCCTGACAGCTGGGTTTGGGCTGACACAGGTATTAAAATGCTGTACCATGGAAGTGAGCTCTGACTTCAGGGTGGCCTAAAAGCACCTGGGAGCTGTGACAGGAAGGCAGAACCCCAGAGCTGGGACCCCTTAGGGTGTTCTCCCCCCCAGACCAGCTGGGAAGTGCAGTCTGTGTGCAACACTTTGGGAAAAGGAAACTGAATACAGGACTGAATTCAGGAAGAATGCCCTGAACTGCACAGTTTTCTCCACATTTAAATTCTGACCCAAAACATTAATCAGCAGAATGAGATGTTCATTTTAACTAAAACTCATTTTTTTTTAAACTAATGATTATATTGTAATATTTGAATCAACTGTTATTATCAGCTATGCTGTATGAATTTACTGATCTTCACTCTTGATCCATAGTTTTGATCTTTGTGAGGACAAAGAACAAGGAGCTTTGAGTTGGCATTATGCAGCCATTTAAATTAAAATAGGGGAGAACTTCTGTGACACCTGTTATAATTGGCAATGGAAGAAGTGATGATTGACCTGATTTAACATGTCCATCTAATTCTATTACAACAATGGCAAGTTTGTGTCCCAACCTAAAGGATAAAAATTGTCAGAATGGGAAGAAAAAGTGAATGTTTTGTGTGCTTTAACTTTAAAGAGAGAATTGGATGAATGAAATGTGGGTACTTATATTGTTACAGCCTGTACATTGCAGACATTAAAGAAGATTTTTCAGACAGTGCTGTGCAATGAGGAAGATGACAGGATCAAATGTAATTTTAGCGTTTTTATTAAGAGGTTCCTGACATGTGAGAAACACATTAGTCGGTTACCTAACATACTCTGTAACTCTTAATTATATTGCTTTTTCCTTGACTTTAAGGAATGGTCTTGGTAGTTCATAAGCAGTTTTTGAGAGTGCTGAAGGCGTCACACCACCTGATTAGAGGATGGACCAGTGGTTTTGAGAAATTATGGCAAAAAGACTAAAAGAAACCTTGAGGTCCAGTAGTGTTTGTTTTATCTGCTGCAACATCACAAAAGTCTTCCTGATTCTCTTGTGGGACAGGGTTCATGCAGAGCTGCAGGGAGGTTTTCTAGAAGGTCATTTAGAGTGGCCATCAGGGTGTTCTGGAAGGTGCCACATCCCTGTGGGGCGTTCAGAGTGCTGTCTCCATGGGAAAGAAAGTTGGAGGTCGTGTTTGCTTGTTCACTTCACTGCTCGAGACTCTGGGCACAGGAAAGTTGCTCAGAGCCTTGGAAATTTCCACTTCCACTTGTGTTACTCTGGCTGAGATAAATTCTGGTGGTTAAAGTAGTTTTCTGACAGTCAGATCCATCACTTTGGTGTTCTGTGTGTCATTATGTCTCAGGATCTGCAGATACAGATGTTTACAGCTGCTTCCCTTCAGCTGGGTCTGATAGTCCAGCAAAGCTGAACTGCTCAGAGCTGAGCTAATGCACTGATATCCCAGTAAGTGGGTGGGATAAGAATTAGGCAGGCATCCTCACATGAGCTGGTTTTCACTTGGTAAGCATGACTCTGCAATACCCAGATTCCCAGTAAGACTCCAGCCACCTACTGCTTGTTCACTGAAGAATTAAATTGTTGGAATTATTGTTTCTTAGTCTCTTAAAAAAAGACTTCTAAAGGCTGATGGATAACCTGCATAGCAAATTGATGTGCATGTTGTACACAGTTTATCTAGGAAGCTTTGCAAGTAAAGGGAAAAAACACCACCCTATTTTGGATATTTATTGACTTTTTCATGTCATTTTTCTGCTTAATTTTAATGCTTAATTATTATTTGTCCAGTGTTTAAAGAACAAATGTTGAGATTTAGAATTCCTGAACAGAAGAGATATTACTGCTCCTGTTTTATGAGTTGTGCAGGGAAATGCACAGAGACAAAATGTCCTTCCCAACCATAAAGGTAGTTGAAGAGACTCACAGTAATTCCTGGATTTGCCCACTGGAATATGCTGCTTTTCTTTTGCACTCCTTTTGGTTTATTTGCTGAGTGAATACAAAGACATTAGTGCATTTTAGTGGGAGTTACAATAATAATGCTTTATCTGATTAATGAAACCAAATTTTAAAAATGGATAGTTTATCTTAGCATGCAGATTTTCCAAAGCTGTTTAGGCACAATCCTGAGAAATGGGCTCTGGGGGACCCTGCTTGAGCAGGGAGGTTGGACTGGATGACCTTGGGTGGATCCTTTCCAACCTCACCATTTTTTTGGAGTTAAATGAGTTGTAAGAGATGGTCCTCATGACACAGATATCATTGCAAATTTACTGGTTGTAGCAAAAAATATTTATAGAGGAGAGAGGTTTAATATTTTAGTAATTATTATAATAGGAATTGCCTCAAACTCAAACGTGTCATATTTGTCATTTTGAGGCTGAATTTAAACTCATGTTGAAATTCTTATCCTGCCAAAATAAGAAAAAAAATAATAAAAAAGGATTAAAGCAGAGGGAATAAAAGAAACCAATGTTTAAATAAATACCCATAAAACATCCAGATACAGACCTGAGGCACTAATGTGTACTGGACTAGATTTTGATGTGAGCTTGTTTCTGTTCCAAATATGAAAACATGGATTTCCCTTTAGCTAAAAGCTGATGGATTTTTTTCATATATCCAGTCTTAAATAAGGTAGAAGAAAGAGACTTTGGCCCTAAATTTCAGTGATGAAAAGGATGGTTTATTTTTAGCTTCTACTGAACTGCATTAGTAGAACTTACCAGGCGATATTCAGTATGATTTAAGGCTTGAAGGAGCACTTCTGCAGCTGCATTACCTCTCCTGTTCTAACTCTAATTGTGCCCATACATTTAATTTCTGACTGGGTGTGGGTGCTAATTTGAGTCCCTGTGCCTGTGGTGATGTGACTGTGAGACTAATTAGAAGCACAAATGGGTAATTAGAGCTCCAGGATGTTTAGGTAGTTTTTAGCAATCTCACCTACTTGTGTTTCAGGTTCTCCCTTCTTGGGCTGTCCTTTGTCTCAGATGTGGAAGTCACTTCTGGAGGGAGTGTATTGGAGGAAATACCTGTTGCAACTTCTGCTATTTCCTTCTGCTATTTCCTTCTGCTTTTGCCTTCCCAGTACTGATGGATAACAGTGCTCCAGTGCTTGTGGAGCACTTCCTAAAAAATGCTGATGACTCTTCAGTCCATTGATCTGATTGAGGCTGGTGGCTGAGCAACATCTTGCATGTGCAATTTGCAAAAAACTAAGCTTTATTCAGGAAATTGGTCTCAACTAGAGACTGTTAATGTTCTAATTGCAGAGACTGACTTGCTCATCCAGAAAAGAAGTTCAGTTCACAGGGCATCTCTGAATGTACTTGAACTAAAGTGAGGAAGGAAATGCCTGACTCCTGTGGAAGGAAAGTTTCAGTTGTTTCAGAAATGTCAGGCAAAATGTCAGGACTGAGAATATCAGGCCAGTGACTCCTGTGTTCCATTGATGGTGTGCTTTTCTTATGCTTCCATCAGTCATTTTCTTTGAATTATCATCTAGTGACTTTTATTTTTGTGTTGTTAAAGAAAACAATAATGATCCCACCGTCAAATGCTTGCTATAGATTGCGTCCTCCTCACCCTTTTTCAGTTCCTTTGTTACATTTTACCCAACTGCTGGATTTTTTAGTGTGGGGGCTTGCAACTGGAACAATGGTCCAGCTGAGACTTTGTGTGCTTGAATACCTGAGCTGTGAATGTACCTCATGTAGGGGATTCACACTGCTTATTCGGGA
This sequence comes from Notiomystis cincta, assembly GCA_013398075.1. Lineage (NCBI taxonomy): Eukaryota > Metazoa > Chordata > Aves > Passeriformes > Notiomystidae > Notiomystis > Notiomystis cincta. The sequence goes on from VZRX01014590.1 coordinate 123,528, forward strand.
TGAAAACTTATTTGTGTGTATGTGAGGGCACAGAAGCCAATTTTGCTTGGAAAACAGGTTATATGTATGCTTGGATACTTCCTTTATTTTCATTATTGCTATTTAAAAGATGCCCTTCAAAAATACGTCCACATATTTTTGGGTTTGCTTAGATTTAATAAAAGAGTAGAGCTAGTGGGTGTACTAGTTCTGCAGGATATTATTACTGCTGGAAATCCTAGATAATTACTGGAAAGCTTGATAATTAATGAGTGCTCTTAAATGTATTTACAGTTCAGTCAGGACAATGGTACATGTTACAGCATGTCAGGGGTGTGTGTTTTTCTGTACAGTTGTACCAACACAGTTTTGACAACTTTGTTCTTCCTCACTGTAATCTTTGTTGCCCTTCATTACTTCACTTGCAAGAAAACAAATTGACTCCTTCAAATCTCTACACATTTTATCCTGCAAGCTAAATCAAGAATATGTTCATTTTATACTTACAGTTTTCTTGCCTTCAGTTAAACTTTTTTTTTAAGGCAAAAATTTCCACTTTAGAAGGATTGAGCTGTTTACCAGAAGTGTTTTTAATTGGTCTGATATGTTCAAGTCCTTATGTTTTCACTGGAAAACTGGTTTGCATTTTATAGAAGCCCAAATACACACTGAAGAGTGAAGTCTTATGTTCCAAATTGACATGAGATTATATGCTCCTTCTTCCAAATCATGGCTGAAAAAACCCAACTCTGTTACATATAAACAGTATTTGCAAAGGTTGTGGTATTGTATTTAATGAAAAATGAGAAGGACTGACTTCTTAGTCAACAAAGATTAATCTATGAAGTAAAAATTTCAGGAATCACTTGTCGTTTCTTTTCTAAGATAAAAATAATGGAGAGGTTCCTAGAACTGGAGATACAGTCTAAAGTTCTGGGCACTTTAAAACTTTTAGGCATTTGCTGTTGACTTTAGAGTCAGAATTCTGTCAGAATTCTCCATCTCTGAGTTACTGCAAGGTCAAGTTAATAGAGATAAAAAATGTCAAATCTGTGTAGCTGGTGCAGCAGCATTTCAGAAAATGATTTGAAGTTGGGTGTTTGGGAATTAATTCAATTTGCCAATGCATGTCCACACATCTTCCTCCACTGTCATTACCTCTGCTTACATTATTTTCTCTATTATCATAGAGGGCCTGTCTCCCCTTTGGATTAGATATTATTTTCTGGCAAGATTTAGTAAAATCCCACTTAAATACAGAGGGAACTCGTTCTTTTCCCTTTGAAAAAGTTGTTGATGGATGCAATGCAACAGCTGTATTTGATTTTTTCTTTTTTAGTCTAATGCTCAAACACTACTTTGTCTATAGTTGACTGAATTTGGCTGCACACATATTTCACCATTTGTAGTGTAAAATATCTCACATTGTATCCATCCATCCATCCATCCATCCATCCATCCATCCATCCATCCATCCATCCATCCATCCATCCATCCATCCATCCCTCCATCCCTCCATCCCTCCATCCCTCCATCCCTCCATCCCTCCACTCCTTGGTGGGGCCTGCAGTATTTTCTTAGGAAGGGACAGTAATCTTTAAGCCCTGGCTAAGCTCCTTAGCTCTCATTAGCAGACAAACTGCTCTTTAAATTAGCCTCTCTCTGAGCAGGCAAAATTTCAGCTGAATTTTGCCCTTCCTTACTCTGATTTCTTGTTTATGTTTAATATTTTCCAGTAACCATTCTGAAGCCACGAGGGAGAGAAGGCTCATTTTAGCCTGTCATTATGAACAACATTTTGCTATTTATTGTCCATTGCTTGGTATTGATTGCAGACTAAGCCCCACAGTTGTTTGAAAGAGAATCTTCAGCTGTGAATATGAGTATTTTCTGTAGAACTGGCCAGCTTTTCCTGCTATTCCTGCTACTTTGATCTACATTTGCTTTCATATTCAGTGAATATTATTCCTATTTTGAAGAAATAATACTTTTAATACCATCCTACAGGTGAACTACTATCCAAATACATATATTTATTATGAATGAAAAGATAATTTTTATATAGTTAAATGTTTTTTCTAAAGCAAGAGCAGTAATTCTTTTGTTCATCTCCATGTAAGTTGTATTTTATACTTGTATAGAAAATATCTCTCAGTGGTTTTTGTAAATTTCATGTTTTTATTCAGAGATGCTGAAGTGCAGAGATGCTCAGGTGTTGGAGGAAAGGGAATATTACAGCTGGTAGTGGTGCTGTGCTGGTGCAAGATAAACTCAATCCCTTGCTTTAGGAAGGAGCAGCTGTAGAGATCCAGCTCTCACATTTTGGGCAGTATTTGAACAGCTTGCCATGTTCCTGTTTAGCCACTGGAACTGGTTTTTATCTGTACACTATTCATTAAGAGCCCTACCTATTTATGAGGAGGGTGTATATAGCTCTTCACCACATAAGGAGCAGTGTTGGTATTAGTCTGTAACAATTTTGGGGTCTGAGGAATATTATTCCATTTCTCCTAGGACTGAAAAAAAAAAGCATACTTCCAATATCAGCAGCATTTGGTATTTTCTATTAATTAATAATTAAGTGTGTTAATTAATAAGTGCATAATGGAAGCTTCAGTGTCTTCTGAGTGTGTGAGTTGTAGAACAGATTGATGAAGATCTTTAAAAAACATCAAGCATCAAATGATGTCTGTAACTAAATTATATTTTATTCTATTCAAGCCCTTTATATATCAGTAACATTACACTGAAAAAAAAACAAATCAGAAAACAGTAACTGTTTCTTAATTTATCCTAATAATGAGCACAGATAACATAGGAAGGTGTTTTAGTATTGCACATTAGCACTTGATTGCCTGAAATCCTGTTTCAAAACCACACATGGATTTAGTGTGAGTGATACCAATGTCACTATGCACAGTATTGCAAAATTATTAAAAACTCCAGCTTTACTCAGTGAACCTGCCATCTGAAAACAACCTGAAAAGAAGTTGGATTTTGGAAGTAGCAAACATGTTTATAATTGTATTATAATTCACTGTAGTTAATAATTTTAGAAATATATTGAAGTTCTTGTCTGAGTATCAACCACAGAGTAATTGCCTACACACAGAGCACCACATAAAGATATTTAACTCAAGGTTTTGAAATATGATTAGCAACTCAGCATCATTTTCAGAAAATGTTTTTTATAGGCCTTATGCCATTGAAGGTTAAAATACTTTTTAAAAAGAAGCATTCATTGAAATGTTTTAGGCTAAACAACATACTTTCCGTTATGTTTTTAGTATCTTGACCTGAGAATGTTAATTTGAATATTTCTTCAGTAAGCCACAATGAAGTGTAAAGTGACTGCAGTAAATTTGGGATAAATGATCTGATCCTGTGGCTGGGAACACATTCAGGTTATAGAGATCTTGTAACATGAGGTAGTGCAGTAATACCTGGAAAAGAAACATTAACTGTCTTAATGCATAACAGAATGTTTATGTTTGGGGTCAGATGCTCAGCAAGAGTTATCTTTTAAATTTATGTGCCATGAGTCCTCCTGAAGTAAGCAAAGGATGATGAATTATTGAGAGACTTTGGGTTGAAGCTCTGAAAGTTTGACAGCCTCTCACTAGGAAAGGGAGAGCAGAGGAAAAAATCTTATTATGAGGTAAATTAGGAAAGAATTTCTTACGTGACACATAGGGAACCATAGCTGTTACAGGGAGGTTATGTAATCTGATTTTTATTTATTTATTTGAAGAAAAGTTCCTTCTAAATTGAACACATGGCAAACAGGAAGATGACTATTACACAGTTTAAGGTAGGTCTGGATGATTTCTCTTTGAAGTGAAATGAATTGGAAACTTGCACTGCTTTTGAAATCTCTAATTCCTTTCCTGCAGGTGTTTACCATTGTAAAAGCTTTGACAACAATTTCTACTGTCATTACTTGAATAAAATGCTTTTAAGAGAGCTTTTAGATTAGACTTTGAACTGAAAAAGGCATAAATATACAGAAAAGTCTCCACTTTCAGTATGTTTTCTATTAGCTCATAGAAACTAAGCTTGACTCAACCCTGGACTTTACTTAAAAACCCATTCATACGATTCTAGAGGGTGACAATCCACCTGTGTTAATGCAGGTTCTGGCTGCAGATCCATGGAACACAGACCTCTCTCTTCCTGCACTTCATTTCTGATCCATGGTCACTACAAGGGGCAGCTGCCCTGGCGTTCCTGGCTTATCTTGGTACAGTTCCAGACACCTTCCAGACCCTGTCTTGCAAATGAATGTAGGGGAGCTGTGTGCCAATCCTTAGTGTCAGATGCTAAATGCTGAGTTCTGTGGAAGGCTGAATTCTGTCTATGCTGGATTATCATGGATGAAATGTTCCTGGGATTCATTTGGGATTCTCTTTCCACTGAACAGCCATGGCAGGAACAGGTCACATGTGAATTGGGTTGAGTGCCAAGTTCCAGCTTTGCCTTCTGGGGATGTGGATCCATAGGTATCTTCTTGACTTTCTTTTTAAGGAATTATTTACTTGAAACAGCCTCTGGAATTAAATACATGATCCTGCTCTGGATCCCACACAAACAGACACTCTCCTTCCAGCTCTGAAACACTGCAGAGATTCTCTCTCTGTGATTTAAGATCCAACTTGAACAGACATTTCTAGATCTGCTTCTTGACCAGTTCCCTGAGATGTTAGCCTTGGCCAGTCTGATTTTCCCTGCATTTTATGTTACATTGACATTGGCCTCTCTGTTGATCCTGCTTGGTGTGTAGTTTACCACATAGGAGGTAGGTCAGTGACAGCTGAACTTTCTGGGAGCCTTTTGTTGGTTTGGTTGTTTTATAAATCTCAATCCTACACATTTCTTACAGCCTGTAATAATGCCACCTCCTTGTAATGAGCCTGAGCACAGCAATAAATAGAAATATATTGGGGTTTTTTGAATAAGGGACTTGCAGGGTTGGTTTACTGACTTCAATCTCTTGTGGATTTTCAGGAAAATTGAAAAGTGTGTGGATACATTTCTTTTTTTATTACTTTCTTTAAGTCATTGTCATAATTATGGATAGGTCAATTAAATGAGTGCAATTCCAATCAAGTTGCCTCAGATTTACTCTTAGCACACAAAGCTCATTGTTGGTAGTTCCCAAAAAATTTATTGTGATGGTATTGCTTTAGGGTTTGACCAATACTATTATTTGTCTAGTGAGTTATCACTAATTATTAAGTTGAGATAATTAGAGTAATTTTATCAATCTGTGATTTGACAAGAGACTTCTCAGAGTTTGTTTAATGCCAAGGCCTTGTCCTAGAAGAGGCAACTTTATTTTTCACAAAGCCAAACTGTGACTCAGCTCTTCAACATAGTATTGTGTGTTATCCTTAATTTTAAATAAATAAAAATACATATTTTTAAAGAATTGCCAGAGCAATTTGAAGGCAAATACCACAATAACTAATCCATAGTAGCTGTAGTTTAGTTTCTTCTTGCCATTTCTAGATACATGTACACCATTTATCAGAAATATTTCTGTGGAATTTTAAGGCAGAATAATCCAATCCATTGTAATTGCAAGATTGACTTTGAAAATAATCCAAGCCAAATAATTGTGCCACCAAGCTCATAATTAATTTTAGAGTATGTACTGGAAATTCAGTCTTGATTATCATTGGTGCTTCTGCAGTGCTTCTGAATGAATTTTTCTAGTATTCTGCATTTCAAACAAATGCCTCCAGGTTATTAATTGTGTTCCATACAGATTGGCTGCATGTGCCAACCTGTGGAATCCTCTGGTGTAGCTTTCACTGGTCTTTTTAAATTTATACTGACAGGAAGCACCACAGCTGGAAGTATCCTGGGTGTAGAACTTCATGGAGCAACACTTGAGCTAATGAGGGGTTTGTATTTATAGAAGTTGCTCTAAAGAGGCACTCAGAGTTTCAGAAATTAGTCTTAATTATTTCAGACTCTTGATTATTCACTGGACTATGTGCTTTTCTGATCTGTGGAAATTTCCAGCTGCTGGCTGAGAGCTCTGATTCAGGTATTTGGCTGTTGTGGAAACTGCCAAGTTATCTGACCATAATAGAAATATATAATATATAATAGTAAAAATAAAAATAGTTTCTGCTGCAGGAAACAGAGAGATTTGTGGCAGGCTGTGCACAAGGTGCCATCTGTGAATCTCAGTGTGTTTATGGCTAAGAAGTGGGCTAGGGAGGATGCACTATAGATTTTCTTACCTTGCAGGAGTTCTTGCACAGCAATTACGTCCTTCAGGAGTTGCCCTGAGTACAGAGTTAAATAACAGTTTCATTTTCTCCTTTGTCTCAATGAATTCCCTTTGGAAACACTTCATGGGAAGCAGAGCCTTTGGCTACTGAGGTTCCTAATGCAACTCCACACACACTGAATGTGGCCAATACTTGTCAAAAAAAACCCAAAAATGTATTCCAAAACATCTGAGAAACATTCAAAAAGATGATTTTAAGAAGCTTTTGATCTAAGTGGAATGACTTTATAATATCAACCCTGGGCATGAGAGATAGGTCCTCCAGAGAACACACTTTTAGTTACAGCTTGAAAAATGTGATTCCATGCAGAGTCTAAAGAGCCCATCAATATAAAGGACTTCAAGGTAAGGATTGGAAAAAAAACACAAGAATAATTGAGTTATATTGGTGGTTACTTATAGAGGTTTGTGTTGTGCTGACTAAGGCTTTCTAGGAGCAGAAGAAAACAGTTTCATTTTAAAATTCAGTAACCAGGATATGGGGAACCAAGACTTCTGAGCACATTTCCAAGCAGTGGTAGAAAAACAACCTTTCAGAGAGGGAACACACTTAAGCTAGAACACATTTTAACTAGCAAAATTTGAAATATTTACTTTTTTGCAGTAGGAGACAGGAAAGTATTGAATAAATTTTAAAGCAAACATAATTAAACCAGTTAATCTAAGGCAATACCTTATTCTACTCAATAAGGTGTGACGGGAAAATTATTATTTAAACAAATTTGCATGCATAAAAAAATCTTATTTTGTCATTAAATTATATAAGTTTATAGATACATGAAGTTTCATCAATACAGGTCTAATTACATGTACAACATTCTCTAAGGAAGATAAATAATAGCATGTAGCAAATTCATATTAATATATTAAATAATTTGGGTGATTGATTGTTTCAGGCTTCCTTTTTCTGTGTTTTCTCTTAGCCCATTAACACTTCCCAAGAGTCAGGGCCACTTTCTCAACTCCTGCTTTGTGAGTAGGATTGGATTTTTGTGAGAAATTAATCAAGTAAGGGGCTGGGTTTTTCAAAAGTATTTTCCTTCATTTCTGTGTTTTCTATCAAATCAGGGCAAGCATCAGTCCTTTATACATATATATGTCTACTTAGTTAAATATATTTATCATCTTCTCAGCAGCTGATGACTGTAACTGTCAGAAGAGTAATGGAATATCTTTCAAGTGCCCTCTCCATGCTTCATTCTGAGCTACGTTTTCAGTTCACTTTAAGAGATAATCAGGACTCCGAATTGCTTAACCAGATTAAACCAAAATTGAAGAAAATTTAATTTTAATTTAAGAAGAGCTGTAGTAAAGCAGTAGCTTGTGCTTTTTCATTGTAGTAAATTCTTGCTTGTTTCACAGCTTTAAATTCCTTTTCCAAATAATTATTGTATTGCTCTTTGTGCAAAAGCCACAAATGAAGTAATAGCACAGTGGAAAAGATCAACTCTACTTACAGCCTAAAATAGTATTTTTGCCCTCTGGTCTGTTATTACTCAAATATTAGACTTGTTTACTGCAGCTGAACTGCAGGCAGTGAAATTGGTTGCCTGTTATTGTGTAAAGGGGTTGATACTTGAATTTTTGCCTTACAATGAGCAGTTCTGGACAGCTCAAGCTCAGCCAGCTCTGCCTCCCTGGCTGCAGTGCCCTTATGCACCAGCTTTGACAATGAAGTGTTGGCTGCATGAGAAAATCATATTTGGTCTTTGAGTGGCTATAAATATTTGTTTCTGAGCAGAAAACAGATACTTGAGGGCAAATTGCAACTTTCTTACAGCACTATTGACAGGAAATAGTTTATTATAAAACTGCAAATGCTAGTTTGCACTCTTGCATGAAATACAGTACCTGTGACAATAAAGAATGGTGCTACATGGTGTAGAGGCAATCACAACATGTATCATCTGTCACTTCAGCAAAACAGTGCCAATTGAATTTATAAATGTGGCATCTATTTATTTCTACCAGCACTGAGAAGGAGACGAAATGAAATGGAAGTGATGATTACTTGTGACACATATCCTTTTATGAAAATAACTTCCTTAACTCATGTTGTTGTAATAGCCCATGTGTTCTTTTTATTTGTGTTTCTCTCAGTGAACCATATTTCTGTATATTTCTTGAGGTTTTTACCTATCAAGATGATTGAGTTGTGACCATCTGCTACCTATAGCAGAGCTGTGGTGGTGGCTCACCAGTTTTTTGTGGCTTTGAGTAACTTCAGGAAAAAAACCCCATGGAACTGAATTGTGACAGTAAATAGAATCAGGCAGTGCTGAGGGCTGGATTATCAAATGTGTTTTGACACCTGAATGAACTTTACAGTAGTGATGAAGTGCTGTGGGAGGGTGATGCTGTGCAAAACGTCTTGGGTGAGGTTTGTGCTCGACTTACCTGCTGCAGGTGGGATTGAAGTGCCCTGGCTGTGCCTCCAGGGACACCTCACTGCCAGCTGGGGCTCTGGTTCACCTGGCAGCCTGGGTTGGTGTGGGGCTGTGAGCACCTCTGTGTGCTTATAGGCCATAACAGTCTGTGTAGGCAGCTGTGCCATCCCTCTGCCTCAGTTCAGGGAGTCACAGCACCAGCTGGGCTGGAAAAGACCTCCAGGGCCATGGGGTCCAACCTTTGACCACTCACAGCTGGGCAACTGAACCATGGCACCAAATGCCTTATCCGGTGTTTCCTTGGACACCTCCAGGGATGGTGACCCCACCATCTCCCTGGGCAGCCCCTTCCCATGCCTTCCCACCTTTCAGAGAAGGAATTCCTTCTGTTGTCCAGCTAATTACTGAACCAGAAGCCTGTGTGAGGTGACTTTACCATAATACCCAGACACACACAAATTATGAGTCCCAAAAACTTGGACAGTTCAGGTCTATTTCTGTAAATGTAACTTCAGACTTGTCAAGAGTTTTCTTGATAGATGTGGATGCTGTGGAAAACTTGTCTTTGAACAAGATGTCTTTGAAACCTTGAAGTCCCATACTTGGAGATGTCAGAGGAGAACAAATTTTACTTGTAAGCTGTTGAAAGGGAGGATGTTTATTAGAACTGTCCACATTTATGAAGTTGTCAAGGTGCCACCGTTGCAAATGCCTGTAACTTTGATGAATAAATTAAACCAGGAATGTTGTGTTTGATACATACCTTTGAAATAAGCAGGTCCTCTTCTGGTAGAGTTTCTGCACATAGTTAGATTTCTGTATCTCCCATGGACCTGCATGTTTTTAAAGAGCCAGGTCCTCAGCAGTTGCAGCTTGTGAAAACAATTTACTTGCTGCAAGCTCTTTGCCAATACTTACTGTGTTTCAGTCCCACACATTTATAACAACAAAGAAAATGAGAGTTGCCTTGTGTTCAGTGCTTTAGCTAAGGTGCAGTTGTTATGAAGAGGAAGATTTGCATAGGCATTTCTGTCTGTAATTATTTTATACTGTTCTAGGTATCATTTAAATTTCATTTAACTTCAGGGTAACGGTCAAAATGAAACCATTGATTTCTTCTCCTCCACTGCTCCTTTGGGACTCTTCTGACCTATGTTCTGTGCAAAAATAGGAAAAGAAAACAGGGGAATGGATTTCCTGGTGACCTGAGTGAGCTCTGCACATTTAACTCTGTGGGAAGGAACAAAGCATGGTTCAAATCTGTGGTGAGACCTGAGCTAGGAAGGAAATGTTCCTTGAGGAGCTGCAGAGAGTCTGGACTTTTTATTCCTCCTAAAAGGACAGATGAGTCAGGGTAACACGTTTGTGTGCATCACAAACAATGCTTTGAGGCTGCCTAGAGTGGGAGAAATCTGTGGAACTTCCCTGCTAATATTTTGGTTCTGAAATGGGATATTTCTGCAAAACAACTCGTGTAGAAGCAGAATAATTTAGAATATGATACCTATTTTTTCATATTTTAGTTTTGGTCCCTGAAGTTCCTATTGTTGTCCATGTTCATTTTTCATTGTTCTAGTACTAAATTTTCTTTTTTTTCTTTCCAAGTTTTTTATTCTGTTATAGTATTTGGTCTTTCTCTGGTTTTTCTCTGTTTAAAAACCTGAGATTCCAAACTCCACTAACAGGTTACTGCCAGTGAGTGCATTATTTTATATATGAGTATAAGCTAACACAAAAATGTATTTCCCCCCCCAAAAAAAAAAACTTGGTGACACTTTTTAAAATTAGTTTTAAGTAATAATTCAAATTACAATATTCTTATTCTCTGCTGAATTTCAGTAGATGTAATTGGCAATAATCTCCCCTGTGTTTGTGGAAATATTGTTCTCATTATTTAATTTGAAAAATAATCCTAAGTAGCATTTTTTAAAAATATATGTAGGGATATATGTTTATCACTGACTTATAATTTAAAACATGACCTGAAATACAATATTCTGAAATTATGCTGTTACTCTACCCATCTCCAGTAACAATTTTTTTTTCAAGTATTGCCTTATTTTCTGTTTCCCTACAAATTTTCTTTGCTTCTGATCTTCCTGACTCAAATTGTCCTTGATTTTCAGGGAGTTTAACCTAAACATTGACCAGCTCCTCAACTCTTGTTATTTGAACAAAATGATTAATTTTTCATGCTCATCTCAGGTTACAGAAGCTCACTCGAGGATGCAAAGCTCCTTACAAGAGATGGTTCAGAAATCATTTAGGGCCAAGGACTGCATTTGGAGTTTGGAATGAATATTCACAGAAAATGTGCTGCTGTGCACAACCCAAACTCCAGCTCTCCTGGGTGTCTGTAATCTCCTCCTGAAGCTGAATCCAGCAGCAGCTCGAGTCAGCATGAACATAATAAAACATTGCAAATACATGAGCAAGTTATTAAGTAAATTAAATAGCAGTGTTTATATCTCTGAGGAGCGCTGCAAATAGATTATGGTTTGTTTGTCTCTTTTCTGTAATCCAAGAAATAAACCAATATGTTACAAGGATTTCCATAGAGTCAGAATTTTAGGGATTTCTGAGCATAGCTCTGTACTTTCAACAGGATTAATAGGGGTCTTGAGAACACCTGTATCTTCATTTCAGAAAACTGTCATTTGAGATTGATTTACCAGGATATTTCTTTCTTTTTTTTTTTTTCTTTTTCAGTAATTTTAATCAAATTATTACTGGTACATGACCAATATATCTATCTGATCTTGAGTGTGAAAGATTAATAAAGATGAACTGAGGACTTGGAACACATCCATTGCAATCTGGCTTTTTAAAACCACTGATTCTTTTCTGTATTTCTTTTGATTGGGTGAAAGCCCTTTAGAACAAGATAAAAGCAGATAGAATTTTGTTTTGTTTTGTTATTCTTTTAATTTTTTGTATGTCTTTAATACGTTTAGTCAAAATTTAATGTGAAAATTAGCATCACTGCAGTTCCAATTGCATGCCCCACCAAAACAAAGCAAATGGTATTAACATACTTTGCATTGCTAAATATGCATTATTAGTAGATTTATCTTCTTTTACAAATTTTTTTACATTAATATCATGCAAGTAAAATTAACACTGCAGCTTCTTTAAACTGCTAAAACAGGAGATACATATTAATTATTCATCATTTTCAGCCAGAATATTAGAGGCTTTCTTTTTTAAAATGGTTTTCTTGAATTATCCCATAAGTCCTAAAAAAAAAAAAACCTAGAGAAAAAGGATAATATAAAGATTTTTCAATAATTTTTACAAATCTGTAAGAAGCTTTTGAATTGATGTGCATATTGAAGTTTCATTCTGTGCCTGGGAATGACTTTGGGTGCTAAAGGACGCACCTGTAATTGTGGCTTGGGAGTGCAAGGCTTTGGGTTGAACTGGAGCAATTCCTGCCATGCCTTCCAGCTCCTCATCCCAGGTAGCCTCTGACTCTGCTCATTTATTTGTTAGAAGAGCACTGATTTTTAAAGTGTGCTGATCTGGTCCATAAAATGGCAGCAACTGAAACAGCTCTGCTGGCACAATTAAAGTGAGGTGTGTGGAGAGGAGGGAGACACAAGCTGTGGTGGAAAAGGGGAACTTCACATCCTTGCATGACATAAGTCATCAAACTGAAGCCAAAATATGACTTTCATTGGTTTCAAACAAATAGGGAAGAATGCTTCAGAGATATTTGTTACTTGAAGAAAAGCATCCTGTACCACAGATAACACATGCAATTTTATTTCACATCTTCCTCCAAATATGTACAGACAGCACGTGATTGTGAGGCATTGCAATGTTCACTACATGCCATAAACAAAATAATTGTCATCCTAAACCTGTCACTTTCAGTGTTTTCTTACAGATTTTCTGTTTCCATTCCATTCCTTGCAGAGTGCTATAGGGCTTTTATGATTTTTTAAATAACAATAAATCTCATTATTGTGAGTAAACCAGAATCTATGCTTGTTCATAATCACAACAAGGGTGGCATATGTTACCTGATGTGTCTTCTGGCAGCTGCAAACATATTTTACATAAAGAAAGGCTCTTATTTTACCAAATGTATTCTCAGTCTTCACTGAAGGAAAGGAAATCTGCATCAGTGTCTCATTTCCATGTTTGTTGTTTGTTCCATCTATGGGGGCCATCACCGAGGTTTATTTCATGAGGAAACAAGCTCCAAGACCAGCCTGGTAATGTGCCAGAAGTTCTTTATTTCTTGAAGTGGTTAACAGAAAGCATAATTCATGCAGGAGGTGCTGTGTGCCCTCTTTGCTGCTGTGACTCCACAGTCCCACTCCTGTTTTTTGGTGGCTCCCTCGATCAGGAGGGAGAGAATTTTTTGTTGTTTTTTTATTTTCCCAATGAAACTGATAACAAATTCCACAACATGCTTGGCACTCGAATTGAAAATGTTCTGTAATATATCAGTTTTAAAATCCACCTCTGCCAAGCTTAGTTCATCAGTTTGATTTGTGTTCCCTCCGCACAGACAGACACCCACACTGAGCTTCCCTCCAGATTCCACTTCAAGAACATCCTGCAGCTAATAGTGTGGGAAATATATTTTCTGGGAGCAGCAAACATTTCACACATAGGCTTGCAGGTATAGGATTCCTGAAGGAGTTTTCCCTTAGGTAAGGATTAAAAAAAGAAAGTCTAAGTATGTGTCTGATACTTGATAATTTGGATTGTGCACTTATTCTGAGCATCAGAGCAATTGCTTCAAGTAGTTCTGCAGAACTCCATTGGATTAATGCCTGTGCATATTTTAGGAAAGTAAAATATACCAAATTATTATTCAAATTAAGCTCTGGATAAAATGGTTGCAGCAGTTTGTAGTGAGCTTTGTACATGGCTGATGTTTCTGAGTGTTTCCAATCGTTTCAGCATTGGTGATTTCCACACCACCCCCTTACAGTGGGTTGTACCTGTGATCTTCAGTTTAATGAAGGTAGAAAGCAGATGCTCTGCTATCAAGAATACCTCAAGTGGAATCCAAAATTAAATACTAAAGTATTGAAGATGCTGGTTTGAATTCACTGTGGGTGGCAAAGAATGAATTGTGCAGAAACCTAAATTTATGATTATTGGATTTTTTTAAAAATAAACTTATTTTTAAAGCATCAAGAGATATTTATTTTTTGCCTTGTAACCCATAAGACTTCTGTCCATCCTTTTAAATATCCACCACCACCAATGTTAAAATTGGGCACTGGTTTTGGGGTTTTTTTGTCACATGGCCAAACCTGCTGTCTGTGAGAGGAGAGTTTCTTTCAGCTCAGCAGTGAGACAGACATTTGCTAGCACAGGAAAACCTGAGAACTGTCTCCTCCTTTCTCCCTTGTTACATTCCATCGTTAGCAGGACATAAAAGTATATTTTAGCTATTTGTAATATGTGGAAGAACTGCTCTTTCCTTTTTACGACTTGGTGGTTACACAATTGTAGGATACTTAAAAAGGAAACTTTTTACTTCGTGTCAATTGGTGTGGAAATGTTATGTAATGTTGCTCTATTTTGGACATTCTATGTCATTTTAATTATTAGCCACTACAATAAGCTAAGTGTAAAGGGGGATTCAAAATGGTGAGAGTATTGTGAAAAGTTGTTTGGTTTTCTTTCTATTCTTGCCATTTTATTAAATATTCTCAGAAAGGAGCAGGGAAATTAATGAGATGGTTTTGCATCAGTGTGTCAAAGCAGTTTTGCTTTTACACAATAAATGTGTTGCTTTTTATTCTATGTATCTTAAAAAGAAACAAGACTGGCAGTATTTTTAAAGTACATTAAGTAGGCATTAAGACAAGAGTGATTTGCACTGAGGGAGAGGGGAGTGATGTGTTTTTTTTCTTTCATAGTGGTTAAGCACATTTCCTTGTGAGGGAGGGAAAAAGATGACAGCAACTTCTGGAGGGTTTGGGGTTTTTTCATATTAACTATAGAATATTTAGGTTTATTTTTAAGGACAGCAGAAATCTGTTTAAAGAGGTAGTTTTGAGCAATACAGACACAGATTTTCATCCACTCTGATGACAAAATGTTATGTAACCAATACAGGGAATATACTCTGTAAAGCAAACCAGTATTTCTGTGGGGTTCTGCTTTTCTCTCTGTGTTAGTGGATGTATTATTATTATTTGGGGAGTTTATCACAGGTGGTGTGATATCTTCAGTTTTCTTTTAAACTTTTTGTTAACTCCTAACGTCACAAGAATATGAATTTTTTAAAAAAATATGTTTTTAAAGAATTTTTTTTAACTGTCAGCAGTGCTAAGACAAAATTGAAAAGTGTATTTCAGATCCTTTCTGAGAACTCTCAGTAGCCTGTTTCTCTTCTTGGTGCTGCTCACTGCCTTTCAGTTCTGTATTTTCTGTAAATGTGCATAAACCTTTCCTAGGCACAGCCATCCCCCTCACCCCTACCTCCAATCACTACACAGCTCTGAGCATCCCCTGTCCATTTGTGGCCCTGCATCCTGAAATGCAAGCTGCCACACAGCTCTGCTGTGATTCATCATCTCGTGCTCCATTGCCTGTAAAGCTGCTTTGAAAGGCCTTTCTTGTGGCTGTTGTTACAATCCCTGGTTGCAGAATTTCAAAGTTCTTTTTTATCTTTTTTTATTTTTTATTTTTTTTTAACGAAAGAGAAGCAAATGTTTTTCTCTTCCTCCATATTTCTACCAGTGGCTAGTGAAGCAAAGCACTTTGAAACTGGCATATGTTCTGCATTGGAATTCTAGTGGATAATTCATAGAGAACTGAATAAAGACATGGCAGGAAGCTGCTTGTTACCAGCTCCTCTCTGTAGGCACCTGCTCCAGGTTCTGCTCCTCTTGGGTAACTTTTTTCTCTGCCAGTTATTTTTTTGCTTAGCCTTGCTGATATTTGAAAGTCTGAAGTTATGGACTTCTCCTTCTCATTAATAAAATCCATTCTTACATCAATTTTAAACACCGTGGAGTTTTCAGCACCATTTTTTTAGAGGAAGAGATCTCTGTTTGACTTAACATACAGAAAAACCCCTGTGTGATTTTGGGAATCCAAACTGAGAAGATGGGGAATGCTCTCCCAGAATTTCCTGTTCCTAACTGCTTGCAGAACAGCATCAGTTTTCTGGGATCAATATTCTGACTGTATCCACTTTCAGCAAGAAAGAACAGAGTTAGTTTCATTGTTCAAAGAGAAAATTTAGGAAGGCAGAAAATACATCAGTGACTTTGTGAGGTGCAGCAGGTGGGTGCATTTTGCAGCAGAGGTTAAGTGGGATGTGAAGGTTTAATTGAAGGCTGATTTTTTGAGTTAGGATAGTTTGTCTTAAAAATGGATGTGAGGACAGTATTGTAAGTAGCTGTAGCTGGAGATTGAACCAGGCAGCTGCTGCATGGCAGAATTATGGTGATTAGCAGTTGTGGTGTGAGTTCTGTACCCAGAGCTGGTGGAGCCTCCCTGTCAGAGGTGCTGCACAGCTCCCTTCAGTTTGGTTAGATAAAAGGCAGAAAAACCCCAGATAAACTTGATTTTCCAGAGAAATGTAAATAAACCCTTCTGACTGGCTGCAGGAGAACCAGTGGGAGCGAGCAGCTGTTGAATGTCAGCAGCAGAGGTGGGGGGAAGCTGTGTGCAGGTTCAAAGCACCAGTAACACAAATGTCTGTGACGTGTCAGTTTGTACATCTTTGGGTTTGTCGTGCCTAATACAAGATCAAGTGCTGACAAAGGACAGTGCAGAATCTGCACTGGGGATGGATAAGAGGAGGAATGCCTCTTTCCCAGGCATGCATTGCACTAAGTGTTCACTTCAGGCAATTGAGTGACAGAACCCTCTTATTTGACCAAATTCACATTATTCTGCCTTTTACGCTCTAATTTATTCCCGTCATGGGCTGTGAAGTCCTGCTCAGAGTGTCTGTTCTCAGCATAAAACTGTTTGTCAAATTTCTATTAAGCTTCAGGTGAAAAATTAATGAGCCATTCACTTCAGATATTTCAAAACTAATACTGCTGTATTATTAATGCAGCAGAGAGTCAAAGACGTGGGTACGTACAATTATGGCTCGGTGTTCAGTCAGGCTAATTTTTTTGTCTGTATTTTTGGGGGGACATCATTAAAACAGTGTTTCAGGTCATAGCAGGAATTATTTTGATGAATTCAGTCAGTAAACTTTGTAGATAGTTTTAGTTGTTAACTTTTTGTTTTATCTGATCCTGGCAGAAGGTGCTTTGAATAAACAGGTAATGATGAAATACAATGTTCTGTCCAATATTCCTTTGAATCTGGAGTTTAAACAAAAATGAACAGAAAGTTGATTCATATAACACAAAACTTCTTAGAGAAATATAAATAAAAGACTGCATAATACTGAGGAAGCTGTGGGTGAAGCAGTATTTTTGAGCTAGAGAAATATGACATTATGACTTAACCCTCTGATTTTTCAGTCTTTAAAAACTCCCTGAAACAGTGATAAAATTATACTTTAACCCAGAATCGAGTGGGATATGGTGCACAAGTATCACTGGTAAATTCAGGAATCTCAGAGCATGTTACCAGTAGCAGTGAGTTCAGTGCTGGAGCACTGTGAAATGCTGGGCTAAGAAGAGTGTCCCAGACTGAGCAGTGTGGAAACTGGTGCTCGAGGTTTGTGCTTGCAGGGAAAAAGAAAACATAAAGCACAGTCATTGCAGAGGTAGAAATGCAGGCATTGCTTTCTGTGCAGAAACTTTCTAAAGATTGCCTCTTTTTGTGCTCCTAAAATCAACTTAATAATTGATTACTGCATTTTCCTCCTCGCTTTACAGTAAGTTCTCCAGAGACTTCCTGAAATTAACAGTGGTTCTAGGCCTGGCATGGTTACACTGTTAGACTTGCAAAGAAGAAGGAATTCTGCTTCTTCTTGGAAGAGTTTCATGCTGTATAACTAAATTTCATTGCAAGCAAAATGTCACATTGAAATTATCCTGGAAGCAGTTGCTGTTGCCACAGATCCCGAGAGCGCTCTGTGCTCCGAAGGGTTTGGAATCCAGAAGAGAAAGTGCCAGCAAGAATCCCCAGGTGCTTTGGGAATGTTGGTTTCTTTATGAAGTTGCACTGCCCTGTTTCACTGCAGCACCAAACCCAGGAGTATTTAACAAGTGAATGATTAGGCTGTAACTGGCAGCCCTGGAAATCTCCAGGATTTTAAATGTGCACTGGAGAGATCGGTCTTGAATGGTTCACTTTGAAATCTGAGCACAATGCACATTGCTTTCCTCAGCCTCCTGAACAAGTGGCAACTAAAAATTGCCTGGCAGAGGGAAAGGACCTCTAACTTCTTCTTTTATTTATTTTTAAGCATTTTTTACTATTAATTCTAATAGTATTTTGGCTTTTTTCTTTTTTTTTCTTTGTTAATAGTTCATCAAGTTCAGTTGCTACAGAATTTCATAGAAATCAGGCCTGGAAAAGATGCCAAGAGGGCATCAGCCATATCTGCATCATTCCTGACAGATGTTTGCTTACACTTTTCTCTAAAAAGATTTCAGTTGAAGAGATTTTATCACCTGCCTAGGCAAGTCTTTATGAATTCCTCCTATTAGAAAGATTTTCTTCCAGATAAATCTGCCCAGATAACTTAAATCTGCCTTTCTATGGATTTTTTTTTTCTTTTTCTCCCCTACTTCAAGCTCCATCTTCTCTTGTGAAATGATTAATTTTGAAATGTGGAGGGGTTTCTCCTGTAAGTTGTTCTTGCAAGTGTATCTTTCCCAGGTTATTCAGGTATGAAGCTCAAGTTGTAACTGGAGAAAGGAGAGATTTTTCTCATGTGAGACATTTTGAGCTTCATTGCTCCTGTAATACAGTCTGCAGATTGACAAATGCTGGGCAGAAAATAATGTCTCAATTGCACATTTCTGATGGACTTCTTAGAATTCTTTTTGATTGCAGAAACAGACTCTCAAAGCTTGGCCCAGCTGATTTTGCCATCAATTTGCTGAAGTGACGACTTCAAGAGATTTTGAGCTCAGACCAACTTTGATGAGACAAAGCTTTTTTAAAATTCTGTTTTGAACCAGCTTTACCTTTCCACTTAAAATTTTGTCTGATTCTCTCAAACTGAACACTGATAACCTTTTCAATGTGTATTAAAGCTGAACAACACCTTTTGCTTTTCCATAATGAAAGGCTATAGCTTTGGTCGAATTTTACATTATAATTAAGGGTACACTTTAAAAAATTTCACAAGTTTCTACAACAACAAGAAAAATTAAAAATTGTGGGTGTGTCTAGATTTTTTTTTTTAGTGTGGGTCAGTAACAGCAGTCCTGACAGCAGTTTCATAGAAGTGTATTTGAAGCATGCTGCTGATTGCTGACAGCTTCCTCCCTTTGTGCCTGCAGAGAATTTAAAGGATGCTTTTGGGTAGTAAAGAACTCGATGTGGGCAGGAAATACGGTGTTTGTTCCACAGAGGTCTCGAGGAGAGGCCTTGTATTCTGAATTTCTGGTTGAAGGTTTGGACATGATTCAGCAGGAAGGCTCTGAGGGTGCTGCAGGTTGTGTTAGAGCTCTGTCCTGCCCAGGTTATCAACCTCTCCTCCTTCTCCATCATGGGCTTTTATCTGCCAGAAGTGTTCTTGCTTTCCATGGGAAGAGAGCTCCCCATATTAGGCCAGCTGAAATAATTGAGAAAAATTTGGCTTGAAGTGTTTCAGGGCACTCCTGTGTGCAAAGTTAGGGGTTTTTTTGGGTTTTTTCCCCCAGTTCTGTCAGTTGGTCTCCCAAAATATCTCATTATCTTATGAGAAACCTTTCCATGATCAAATGTTAGATAGGTCTGTGTATGGAAACTCACATTTTTTCAGTTAAAGGGAGATTTTAATATTTGGATGACACTGCTGCTATTGAGAGGTTTGTGCAATGTCTTCTTAAGATGTTTAAGCTGTAAATTAATTATTCTGATGGTTTCTGATCCATACCTTTCTCCACTCAATGTGTGTCTGTCAAATACCCTCTTATTCCAGATCTCCTTCAGCTGTTCAGTGTTTACCTGAATTTGAAAGTTATTGCTGATCAGTAATTCTGGTTTTCAGTGATTCCTTTAACTGCACACTGATTTAATTTGTTGTTTTTAATTCACAATTAAATATCTGCTCTGACTCATTAACAGTTTCTTTCTTGTGGAACTATTGCCCAAATACTGTGATATGTACATGTAATTTTGTAGTATTTTGAGGAAACTTTTTTTTTTTTCTGTATGGTAGGTACAAAGCAACAGCTGCTTATCTGAATCAATTGTTTGTTTTAAGCTGTCTGGTAGATATTTGCATTTTTGTGTTTGTTTTATGAAGGAGAGAAATCTAATTTTCATTTCCTCAACTGCTCTTCTCTTTCTGTTATTTAAGATGGAAGCTACAGGCAAAATCGACTGAACCTCACCACACTGTTGGTACAACCAATTTCTGCAGTGCTTGCCAGAAAACTTGTTTCCCTACCTGAGGACAGTGCCCAGAAAGACAGGTGTACACCCCTCCAGCTGCCAGCTGCAGGTAATGCTTTTCAAACACACTTCACCTCTGGAATGTTCCCCAGGGGCTCCAAATCCTCTCTCTGTAACTGTACAACGAAGAGGTTTTGCTGATCTTGGGGATGGTTTGCTTAGATGCTTTCCAGAAGAGGCTCTGAACAGTCTAAAAATTATGCTCCTAAAATCTGATGGATGGAAGTTTTGATTTTAAAAAAAATAAAATAAGGCATTGAGGACTAATTCTTAATATTGACCTAAAACCTCCTCTGTGGAGATATCAGGGAAGGTTTGTTAGTGCTGCAGCATGGTTTGTTAGGCCTTGTTGTACTCCTAATAATGAGGTTTTAGCATTAATGCATCTGTAATTATATTATTCTGTGGGATTTTTTTCTGTTTCTGGAATAATAACACTTAAATTCTAAACACATCTCTGTGTTCCTTAATTTGTATATTCTATAGAATAAACAATGTATTGTTATCTGAACCTGCAGGCATTTTTTTTCTCCCAAGTTTCTCCAGGAAAATGGACATCATGATAAGAACAAAATACCCTGAGTAGAGCCAGATGAATGCATTCACAGTATCTCCCTAGAAATAATGCCATTAGCAAAGTCACACAGATGATTGCTTGAAAAACTTATTGCTGATGTGGGGGGGAAGTAAGAAAAGTCTTCAGTAAAGGTGCTGCATTGTTTCACTGCAGGGACATCTTCCAGAGACCATTCTAGATGAGGAGCATATTTAAACACTAATTCTGCCCTAAGTTTTGTTTTGTACCTGTCCATCTTTCACCAGAAAAAAAATTGTGTATTTCATTATAATGCCCATTTAAATGAATCAATTTGAAACTCTAGTCTTGGAAGGGAGGAGGCAAATTAATTCAGCCACTGTATCCTGTGCTACACACAGTGGTGCTAACACTAAAAACAAATTTCAAGGGCAACCAATGTACTATCATGTGCTGTATCACTTGTTTATTGGTTTTGGAAAGTTTTTGTGGAATAGGAGTACAATACAACCAGTCATAAAAAAGCTTGAATAATTTTATGACTTGTGTTAGCAGTTGTAGTTATACACACTAAAAAGAAAAGCAGAAGACCCCATGCTTCAAGGCTTAAGCTGTTGTGGTTAGGCAGGACTGTTGTTCTCCAGTCATGGCTGAGTAGATATTTTAAAAAAGAACTTATAATTTTAAAAATGTTTGTCCTCACAACCAATAGAAAAGAGAAAAGGTAATTTTGGAAGGAACAAGTGCTTAACCATTCCAGGTAGGATGCATGAAGCTTGTTAGTATTGAAGGAATTTTCAACAGCTGAAGTGCCTGGAGCAAAGCATGAATTTGGGCTGGAAAATGACACTCATTTTAGGAAGATAAAAGGCTGCACAATGTCTGTTTCTCAAAAAGCTTTGTGTGGAGGCTGCAGGACAGAATCACCTAAAGGGCAGCATATTCTACTTTTTCTAACACAGGTGTGGCATGTCTGTTTTATTTCCCTGAGAAGACAAACATTCTGTGAGAGGAGAATTTCTGGAAAGAAAGAATTTTCCAAGCCAGCAGTCTTGTAAGAGCCAGTCCATGTCTGGTTTACCCTGTAAAAAAAAGCTTCATGTAAAGCTTTTGAACCACAGTAATCCACGTGGAATTTTATAAAAATCTTAATTTATTGAGAAAATAGGGACTACAAGAAGAAGCCTTTGATAATTCTGGAATGTATTACAATTCATTTTTCCTTGAAGTGATGGAGAAGCTGTTGATGTTCTGGAGCACAGAGAGTGCTGTTGCTCAGCAGCAGCCTTAATGGAAGAGATAAAAGACTGCTCTTATGATAAGAAATTGTGTATAACTCTTTAATAATAGTAATAGCCAAAGAGATAATGCTGAGGACAGCAATGCTTTTGAGAAAAGGTTGAATTTGCAGTCTTCCTGTTGACTTGGAGAAGCTTAAGAGAGATTTCACTTCTGACGTAGGACTCCTACTTCTCTGTCAAAAGAGGTGAATGAGCAATTGAGATGATTGGTTGGCTTAAAATTTGTTAGGCTAAAATGATCATCATTCTCTCATCAGTATGTTTCAAAAAGCTGAACAGCAGATTCATCAGTAATGATTAAACATTTATATATAGTTTTCTCACATTGCTGCTTTTTTCCCTTAGCCTTGCAGTTTTCAAGAGACAAGATGTGACAGAGGGAGTGGGAGGATGGAGGCAAACATCCCACATGGACTGAGTGCTCAGGACCTACAGAGCAAATAGTGGGAGCTGAAGTCAGCTGTTAGTTTTGTGTTAGATGAAGTCAGTAATTAGGTTTGCTTTTTATTTGCTATGGTACACTGTTGTTAATCCTCATTAATCTGAAATTCTGTGCCCCCACAAACTTCTTTCTAAAGACAGGCAATTAGAAGGAATTTCAAAGTGAGCTTTTATAGAGAAAATGTAAACTTTTGAAGCTTCCTTTGTTTTTACAGAATCTTACTAGGATATTTGCTAGAACATTGTGAAGGTTGTTGTAAAACTAAAGCACTCCTATAAACATAAATGAAGAAAGTCCTGCTGTGTACAGTGAACTGTGTTTGTTGTTGTTAAGTTTCCCACTATTTGGGAGATTCCAGTCATGTACAAATTACCCTTTTTCAATTAAGCTCTTGAGTATTTAATGTAAATCTATCTGGTGAGATTTAATTTACAGAGTGTTTTTTGACACTAATGACCATATGCTTTGGTTTGAATGGAAATCCTGGAAGCCTGATATTTAAACACATTAGTGTTATGTGTGTAATTTGTCCCTTTGGTGTTGTCAGTTTTCATACTCACCTGATTTGTGTCTGAGAAGATGAGAAAAATCCAGCATTTCAGTAGTGATCAGTGTCCAGGTGTCTGTGGCATCACCCTGTTCTGTGGCTCCTCCTGTTCTTCCCTTTTTCTCCACGTTTGTGTTGCTGGTCACTCTTGGAGGTCAGGACTGGGTGACCACTTGGTGTGAGCCACTGTGGCTGAGCAATAGAGCTCCCTTGGTAGAAGTGCAATGCAAGTGTCCCTGCAGTGATCTCACCTAAAGATCCCATTCCTTACCACCTCCTAATGCCTTTTCCTGTGCAATAGGTGTAATTTCTTTAACTTCTAAAATTCTAAAGCCAAAGCATGAATAGTTTAAGTAACTTGAATGATATCAAAGACTGTGTGAATAATAGAGCCAGGTGTACAAAGACTCCCAGCATTCTGCTGCAGACAGTAAAATTACTCAGATCAAAATGCTTTTCTAGGTAGAATCTTTTGATCTTTTGTAACCTTTTTTTTAGTCTACAAAATACAGTCACTGATCAATACTGAATCATCACAGTGACTGCAGTGCAGAGCTCCATTGTAGGCTGCAAACAAATCTACCTCCTCTGACAAAACGGGTGAGTGGAACAGATAACCAGAACTGACTGTTACTGGAAAGGTTTGTAGCACAACATAATGAATTTTTATGAGACTTTGAACATCTATTTTATGTAGTTCCACATGTCAGATGTTCATTATACTGAGTTTATAGTCAACTCTGATCATGTGAAATTTGAATCATTAATTATACGAAAGAAATAATTGGAGGAGTCTGTTACTTTCCATATTATACGATCCTCATCCAAGATAAATAAAGTTCTCTGCCAAGTGCTGCACTAGTGCAAATCAAGCCTGTCTTCTTTTCAGTCAGAGCAAGGGCATGGAGTGATAAAGGATATATATCTCCTCCTGTTAAACTACAGCCTTGTGATAATATTATATGTGTTTCTCCTTCGTAGTTTGCTGCCTGTCAGAGAAAATAAAAAATACACTATTTAATAAACTCTGCCTGGGCCATCTCACACTATGATATCAATATGCAAACAATACCATAATTTCTGGGTATTTGGACTATGCTAAGCATGAATCCAAGGAAGCAAATAGAGAAAGATGCCAGCAGATTGTGTGCCAGTGCACGTTACTGTATCCACCAAATCTGGAGTCATTGTACATAACAGTGGGAATATAACAAAGTTCTCCAGATGTCTCTTACTGGCATTTGAAAGAAGAACAAGTTAAATAGGAAACTCTGATCTAATTCAGACATCCTGTATATGAAAATTTGCAGACATTTATACCAATACTCTCAGATTTTCTTTTCATGATCACTTTAAATTCTGTTCCTTTTTTAAACAGAACTTCATGGAAGAATTAAGCATGAACATTGTGAAGCATTTTTTATATATCTTCTCTCTACTCCCACCTAAAGCCTCAAGAGTTTTTCTACCAGAATTGTAAATGATCAAGATATATTTTAAGAATTCTGTTCTGCTCCAATATTTTCCTCTGTGATGCTTTGCTTTTGATTGCTATAAAGCAGGTAAAGAATGAAAGTAGTGTGAGGTTGTGAAATTCAACTATACCTTCTGAAGCATTTTCAACTCTCTTTGATGTTGACTGTGACACATTTATTCTGTATCACATTAGGCCATCCTAGTTTAGAGCTTCCTTAAAAGACTTTATTCTAGGCATTGCTTATTTTCAAAAGCTCTTCATCTGAAGAATTTTATTTCTGGATTCCTCATTGTAGGACAGAAAAGATGATCAAATACCAAGGGGTTTATTCATTAATATCTTCATACTAAGATTAGGCTTGGAGTCTCGAGATCTATGAACATTTGTTCAAAAAGGAGAGTATGTCAGTAGGCAACATAGTTGATTAATCAGATAGAAATCTATTAGGGAAAAATATTAGAGATACCAGATTTAGAGGTGTATTTTTATACACAAAAAAACAAATTGAAGGCTTTTTGTTACAGGGACACTGTCTGGGAGTTCTGACATATTCCTGTACAAATAGTTATATATCTCAGCAATACTGTACATTGCATAGCTTGAGTACTGAGTTTTGCATGTGCAATTTTATAATATCACAAAACATTTTTTCTGAGATTATATAAATTATTAAGTAGATACTATTTCATATTTATTCACTTTTCTAAGTATATCATGTTGCATATAGTGCTTTTGTTTGTAAGTCGTGCTGTTAAATAAATGTGTGTGAGGATTGTTTTTCTTCACTTAAAGTTCTATGTTTGAACTTGAAAACTGACATAAAATACATAATAGGTAAAGTTTTGCACTCAAATTGACATGATGATCTGTCAAGTGCAGTTTTATCCTGATTACTTCATCTTAATTAGTGTTCCCTAAGTCAAATGGGCATAGATGTTTGATGATGTTTGAAATCTCTAGTTCAGCTGTGATTTCAGACAGATATGTGTTTATCCAGGTGTTGATTTCCACAGGAACTACCTCAAAAACTTGAAGTTATTCAATGTACCTTATTTCTGCAGTCTACTGAAATAACTTTTGGTTTTATGATCCAGGAGCTATTCATTGAAATCCTTGAATTCAGTTAATACTTGGATTTTCTATACTGGAGTTAAATTTAAATGTGCATGTAGGGAAATATTTGTCAATGATTAGCAAAAATCTTGTCAAATGAGTATAGTTTTCAAACCTGAGCCCCTAAAGATGCTTTTTAAAATCCAGTACTCAAATGCTCAGAAAACTGTCTGATGATGGGTGTTCAGCATGATTAGGATTCAAGAATTTAGCCAACATTTTTGGAAATGAGGCTCAAGCTTATACTCCTCTGTGCATGAGCTTAGGACGAAGTCTAAAGCAAAAAAAAAAAAAAGAAGCAAGCCTAACTCATGCTCTTTTAGCAT
>VZRX01014591.1:3044-32902 GCA_013398075.1 Notiomystis cincta
AGCCGCACCAGCTCCGCACCCCCACCCCGCCTGCTGAGGTGTCCCGGGTTTCCAGAGAGCCGCGGGGTTTCCAGCACATCTCAGCCACCACCCCGGGATCGCTGCGGCCGAGCCGCCATTGGCGTCTGCTCCCCGAGCTGCCCCACAGCGCCCCCTGCAGCCGCGGGGGAACCATCGCACCTGCCCTGCCCAGCGGAGCCACAGCGCCCCTGCCGGCCGGGACCGGAACTGCACCGAGGGGAAGGTGCCTGACACCTGAGAGCAGCTGCCAGTGGGTTCTCTGGGTCTGGTTTGGTGTCACCGGTACAGTTGTTGCCTGTTTACCTCATAGAAATACTTAGTAAAGATCTGTTATTCCTATTCCCTATCTTTGCCTGAGAGCCCCTTAATTTCAAAATATTACTAATTGGGAGGGAAGGGGGGTTCACATTTCTCATTCCAAGGGAGGCTCCTGCCTTTCTTGGTAAACACCTGTCCAAATCGCAACAAAAATGAATAGCAATTCTTCTGAACATTCAATTTATGTTTGCATTGCAAAGACTTTCATAGGGATTATTTAATTGACTGAAATTAGTTCTTTTCAAACAAAGTAGATTTGAACATCTCAGGTACCTAAATCATCTCAAAATAAAGGTAGATGATGAAGCTTGAAGCCATGGAGTCTGTTAGTGAGAAATTCACTTTGCAACTTAAAGTTGAGCCTGTTCTTGAAGTGTTTCTCCCAGTCCTTATCTCACTCATGAAGCCTTTGTTCATTTTTTTTTCCCCTTTCCCTTTGTCCAGCTGTGGCAGGTGAGGGTGAGCGAGTGACTCTCGTGGGTGTCTGGCATTTGGGCCAGTGTCAGACCATGACAGCACTCAAAAGATCTCATATAAGAAGAGCCCATTTTGGTTCTACAGCTGCCAATATGTCCTGCTGCTCCTAAACTGGCTTGCAACTAACTTCTCTCTCAGTACAGCTGAGGGGCCAGTGAAAGGTCAAGGGAAAGAAATGACCCAGGGGAATGAGCACTGACCAGGCCAAAAGCTAGATAGGTTTCCTTTGATATAATGCAGCATTTAAGGGCTTGTCCTAGCAGACTGTACCTTACTTCAATGATCTGAACAAAGTCAACTAAGAACCTCATAGGAAGGTGCCAATTATTCCAGGCAGTTCATGTAGTTTGTGATCATTAGGTGAGAGAAGTTCAGCACACAAAAGAAAAGTATTCTCCCCAGGCACAGACAATATCAGCTCTACCTATCACTTTTGTGGTATTTCATCTCTCAACAAGATGAACATTTTTCAGATGAGTTTATTTCAAGAACAATTTTCATTGCTGTGTGTGCAATGAAGACACACCTGCACATGCAACAAAATGACAAATACATTGAGAATGTGAAATTACAATGTTCTCTCTTTCACTGGACACTGGCCTTGAAATCACACACAATTCTGTCAGTGACAATTTATAATCACTAGCAAGCAGCTAAAGCTGGTGGTGATGGTAGAGACAGTTTAGCAGAGATTTTTTTTTGTTTTCTATTTTCTACTCTTAACTATCCAATTCACCTATACATCATAGAAACTTTGTGAGGAAAGTTAAAAACGGTAGTTCTTAGGTGCAGATACTAAAGGGAAATATGTTTCATACAGAGTAATCAGCAAACTTATTTTTGAAGCTTTGGGCTGTGCTGCTTAGAAAAGATGAGAGAAAGATTTAGATTGCAAGCCAGTCCTAAAAATTGTCTGGTTTTGCTAGACAGCAAAGGTAAACACCTGTGAGCCAGTTCAATGCACAAATGCAAATCAGACTACATACGAATTTCTCTGTTATGATGAGTCTCAAAGGGGATCTATTAGAGCTCAATTAAGAAACAGCTTGATGTAAATTTTCTTCTTCCATTTACTTGCTTATGTTTTTCTCATATGCTGCATAGGAGAAAAAGAGGTATCTTTGAATTTTAGAAACTATGCCAGTCTCCCTTTGACCATTTAATTTTATAGAGCTTTCTGTTTATTTTTCTCTTGTGTATTTTTCTTACAAGGGTGTGCTTTGCCTACTATAGGAGTTTGTTAAAAAGAAAAAAATCACAACCACCAAATTATTCCTAAACTCAGACCTTGGTGAGGTATGTGATTATTACACGGTAAGCAAAAGTAAATTATTTGGAGACTTCCTGGAATGCACAGCAACAGAAGAATAGAAAGGCATTTTTTTTGGTCTTAATTTTAATGGTGAACACAAGCATAATTGCAGATAAAGAAAAGATTTATCAAAGTGAAGTATTATTTGGATGTTTTAGAAGTGTGATCTTTTCAGTAATTTATCCTTCTGGTCATTTATCTTTTGTGACCTCTTAAGAAAGCAGCAGATCAGTGCCTTTAAGTCAGGGTGGTGAAAACTGGCTGTAATTACTGGTGACAAGTGTTATTTGCTTTACCTTGTCCTGAAGTATTTGAACTGTAGCTTGCAATTAAAGGTACTGAAGGTAATTAAATTTTACCTTGACTGTTGGTGTTAAACCTTAAGTCAATATACTACAGCAAAAGAGTTTAATAAGGCAACAAACCCCTTTATTTCTTATTACTAAAGCCAAATTAACATAGGGGGAAAAAAGATTGGAAAACTTCTATAAAATAGCAAACTTACATCATTGAATATAGTTGTTTCTTTTAAACTTCATAAATTGATATTTTTTTTCACAGAGTTAATTTATGTGCACATCAGATTGGATATTATTCAGTGTAAATGTAAGAGCACTAAGTTTTGATGAGAGTTTATGCATCTGAGGTTAAAGAAAAAGATTGAGTTTCATAGTGGACACAGAACTGCCACAACCTTTTTTTCAGAAACAAAACTTTTGGTCTGACATTGCTGATTTGTCACAATTAGAGAGTGAGGAAGTATTCTAAATGGAAACTCTAAATTTTATACACAAACATGTTACGCTAACAAAAGAATGGGCCCCAAAGTTTGTAAAAAATGAATCTCATCAAAAAAAGCATAAAAACCTTAATCCAAATCTGCCACAAATATGCAATTTAAATAAAGGGTGAATGTACAGATGTACTGTAAGGTGAGTCCAGTAGACCAACAGGAGGAAGTAGACCAGCAACAGCCGTATCTCCTGGGCATTCAATTAATCCTGCCTGCTTCATCATTTTCCAGTTCTTATTTAAGCTGCCATAAAAAGCTGAACTTTCCATTAGTGTTGAGGAAGACAGTAGTAATAGAAAGAGATTTATATCCTCAATTTAATATGCTGTATTACTTTCTATAGTCTGTTCATTATTAGAGTGTAGGCAGGTCATCCAATCATTATCACTCAAGCACCCATAACAATTTCAGAGAAGCATGTTCAAGTCAGTCTGCTCCTGCTGAACGAAATTATTTGGTTTACTCTTAACTAGACAGTGATGGGAAGATACAATGCAAGCAGATCAATGGGGTTTAGTATTGTTGTGCAAGATAATAAACTATGTCCTGAACATTAGAACAGCATAACAATGATAGGTTCTTTAAAGGAAAAAATATTTCTATTGTGCTCATCATGTTTTGAAATTCCAAGGGCAGATTAAACTTAAACTTAGGTTTTACTTTCTGGGTCTGAAGGATTTTTTAACTATCCACGTTTCATTAAAGAAGACAGAAGAATAGTATGAAGATAGGGGAAAATAATCTCTCTTTAGCCTGCTTGGTTTCTAACTCACAACATTAAAGAAGGTACTAAGGACAGACAATGCAGTATTATCTGCCAGGGTACTTAAATGATTTGTAGATAGTAGTCTTGAGTTTCATTGGATTTGTCAGGGAAGTAACAAGCCTGACAGCTCTCAGTAGTCCTGTCACTGTGCCTAAGCCTTGAATTAAGCAGGGAACATTTATTGATATAATTTTCCAGTTGAAAAAATTAGTCTTATAGCTCACTTTCCTTGTAATCATTCTCCTGATTTGCATGTGAGGACCATTGCATGATGTAATTTGTCTTGTTTTGCTCTGATCCTCACTTTATTTCCAGGGTGGGCCCTTGTGATCTGTGTTCAATTGAGACACAAACTCCTTGAAAGATAAAACAGGCTTTAGAATCATAGATTCATAAGATTATTTGCTTGAAAGGACCTCAGGAGGTCATTTTTCTCAAAAATCCAACTCAAAGAAGGACAACACTTTCCCAAGTGATAGTAAGACAACTGTTTTTTAAAGTAGCTCTTCACTCATTTATTATGGCAGCTTCCATAATGGAGTCCTGATTTTCATTTTTCCCTGTGCTAGTTTAGTTCATCTGCTGTGTGGGAGGGGGAGGAATAATTGAATTCTCAAAAAAATTTTAAAATTATTATAAAACATGTTGTTGAAACTAGAGAGATAGAATTAAGATACACAATTTTATAGGCAGTTATGTATCAAACTTTAAAATAATAAGCAGTTATGAGGACAAAATAGTTTTGATCAGATTTAATTCTCAATATCAATCTACAGCAGACTATAGACTATTTTTTAATAAGGCTGTAGAGCAACCTCTCATAATCTCTGAGTCCCACCTTCCTTCCAAGTGGAATGGGGTTGAAGTTGAGTCAGGTAGCTTGGACTAATTTTCCAGTGTTTCAGAGAAAAGGGATCATTTTTAGATTTATAGTGTGCTTGGAAAAAATCAAACACTATGATCTAACCTTCCTGATTCCCAGCTCTTCTTCAAACAAGATTGAAATGTCTGTAAGTTTTTTTCAATCTGCGGAATGAAGTCTTAAGAATATCAGTATAAGTTCCCATCAGAGGAGAGGATTTCTGCAGGAGGCACATGCAATGCTAATTAAAAAAAATATCAATCAGGAGTCTTGAAAAATACCAATGTCAAAAATCTTAATTAATATAAGGAAATAATACAATTAAGTTATATGGCAATTATGAGGAGTAAGAATAGAAAAGACAAACCGTATCTTCTAAAATGGTCTGTGAGTTTTTGTTTTTTTTTTTTTTGTTGTTGATGTTGGGTTTTTTTGTTTGGTTTTTTGGTTTTTTTTTAATTGGGCCATTGAATCAAGTGCTGTGCACTTGCTAGAAGTAAAAAAAAATCAGATGCTGACTAAAACCATCTGCTACAAAACAGCTGCAGGTACTTACTATACTTTAGTTGCTGTGGTGCATATAAAGTGGTGACTATCTAGCATAATGAATAAAAGATTCACTTTCCTATCTACTTCAAATCACACAAGAAAGTCAAAATATGAATAGATAAATTAAATTTAATATTTTGGTAATTTAAAATAAAAAAGGAAAGAAGTATTTTTGATTTTAATCCAACAGATATAAGATACTGTTAAGCACAAATGCCATGAGATACAAATAAGGAGTTCTAGGCAAAGTGATTGAGAAGTTTAATGTAAAGTAATTGAGAAGGTCTCCATGTTTAATGTTTCTTGTAATCTTGGATCTGTAATTAACAGTATTTCAATTTAGACTCCATTACAAGGAAGCTTTGTTCTGCAAAAGGGATAGTTTTAATAACAGTTTTGATTGTGTTTTATTTTTCATCCTACTGTAATTTTTGTCTTAAGTATAATTTCGTGTAGTGTGAGCTGATGCTTTCAATGCATAGGGACTTGCTAGCCAATGACTGCACAACAGTAACACAAATACCAATACACTGTAGGGACATTAAATGTAATGTCTTCAATTTTAAAACATCTGTTTTGTGTTCACCTTTATAAAAAATGTAAGACAACTCCCAATGTGGACAAGCTGCAAAGATTTAGACCCCTACATTTAGGTGTCCACTTGCAAGCTAGTATCCACGATACCACTGTGTTTTTAGAGATTTTGGTCTTGATGCCCACTCAGAGGCTCTCAGTGCTTTTTGAGATGTCACACACCATGACAAATCTTACACAAGGTCTACAGGAGTCCCTTGTCTTTTGAAAGAGTAAAGGATTAATAGAATAATGTGTGATATTTCAAATGGTGTCAGTCATCAATTTCTTTTCAACTGCTTTACAGCCAATAGTCTACAGAATGATCAAACTGATGAAATGATAGCAGCTCTCTCTGTAATGGAAAGGTAGGTGCTTAAGTAAATAATAACTTTAGATTGAGATTTGAGTAGCTGTACACAGGCACCAAGTACCATTCTGAATACTTATGGGCCTTTCAGCCATCTACACAGGGCTGATAGGAGATCCATGGATAGCTCATGCACTTTTAAAGAAGTGTCTATAGACCAAGAGGACTGTCCCAAAGAAGCTCAAATGGCACTTGAAGTCTATGTTTGGTCACCTGAATCTGCCCCTAACAGTGTATGGTTTGCATTTACATAAAATCTTTCAATACTTGTATTTTGGAGTTAATATTACAGAATTACAGAATCTGCTAATTTGAAAGGGACACGCAAGGGTCATCGAGTCCTGCTCCTGGCCCTGCACAGGACACCCCAAGAATCACACCATGTGCCTGAGAGCACTATCCAAACACTTCTTGAATTCTGTCTGTCTGGTGCTGTGACCACTTTCCTGGGGAGCCTGTTCCAGTGCTAAAACAACCTACCTCTGGGTGGAAAACGTTTTCTAATATCCAACCTAAACCTCCTCTGACACAACTTGAGGCCATTCCCTCTGGTCCTGTCACTGGTCAGCATAGAGAAGAGATGTCTGCTCCTCCTCTTCCCCTCATGAAGAAAGTGTAGAGTGAAATGGGGTCTCCCTCAGTCTCCTCTTCTCCAGGCTGAACAGACCAAGTGACCTCAGCTGCTCCTCATACAGCTTCCCCTTGAGGCCCTTCACCATCTTTACTGCCCTCCTTTGGACTATTTCCAAGAGTTTAATGTCTCTTTTACATTCTGGTGCCCAAAACAATATTGAGGGTGAGTCTGTACCAGGGCAGAGTAGATTGGGACAATCAGCTCCTTCAACAGGCTGGCGATGCTGTGCCTGAATATGCTACTACATTACACAGAATACATTCTTAATACATTAGCTCAAATTGATCTTATTTATAATTGTTTTCCTTATTGATTAAGGGGAATTAATGTTGATAGGAAATAAAACATACACTTGGGTATAGATATGATTAAGCATAATAAAATCTTCATTCATAGCCAAGTGACTGTAATGCAATGTAATAAACAGAATTTCAAATGAAATTAATATCAAGCATTTGAAATTGATCAAAATATTCTCATAGCTGATAAGTTATGTCAAAATGTTTTTTACCTTTTTTTTCACATGGTCATTAAATTCTTTAATATATATATGTATATAAATATATTCACTATCAAAATAGCTTGAAAAATCATTATTATAACAATATGTGAATTAATTTGGCCTACTAATCTACTAATATAGATGAAGGCAGATGAGAGTCGTGGTTGCCTTCCGAAGATCTTGTGAATGGATTGTGAGACCGTTTTTCCTCTCTCCTACATTGCTGCAATTCAGGAATCACTTCGTGTAAAAGTCATTGTAAGGGTTTGAAACAAGGCAACATGACAGGGAAACTCTGGACTTCACAAACCATTTTGTTCATTGAACAATACTTCACTATTTTGCTGGGCTGAAAACATTTTTTTGTATCATACCAAACTCCATTTCCTATGGAACTGAGAGGCATCTTCACAATGAGTCCAGCTACACTTCCCAGTACTCACATTTTTCTGAAGAAACAGAATGAATGACACAAATATGATTTCCCTCTGAATTGTCCTTACAGTTAACTAAAGAGAAATAAGAATGAAAAAAATCTATAGTTCATTGACTTGTGTCAAACACAAATGTGGTTAAAGTCCTTCACCACAGAATCATAGAATTATTGAGGTTACAAGGGGCCTTGTAGGTGATCTTATGTAACCCTCCTGCTCAGTCAGGGTCACCTGGAGCCAATTGTCCAAGACTTCATAACCAAAGTCACAAACAGAAATAAAAATCTTATAAATACTTTGCCCTTATCATCTGAGATCTAGTTTTGTGCTTGGAAAAATCTGTAGAACTTTTATTTTGTTTTTCTTATTTTCTTTGCTCACATTTTGACATTGTGACTGCAGTAAGAATCATGCTTTACAGAATTATAGAAATAAAAGTTTCACTGAAGAGCAACATGAAAATCCACTTTCCCCCAAACATCAGTTCAACTCTATGTTCTATGACACTTCTGTCAGCTTTTCTGATGTTTTCCAAATCTTCTCTGGCACCGCAAATAAATTTTCAGTGATGACCAAGTAACAAAAATGTCAAAATACAATGAAACAAAAGCATATTAAAAAAAGCCCTAAAATATAAGGCCAAACCCCATGTGATACTCGCTTTTGTTTTCAGACTAATTTTTCATTCTTTTTTCAGTATTTTAATCACTTCATCTTTATAATGAGCTCTATGGGGATTTTAACAGGGAATATTCTCCCATGTCATGCTATTTCTTTCACAATGGTTAAAACAGTACAAAAGTCCATCTCATAATATATTGAATATAGAATGAAATAATTATTATTTTCCAGTCTTCTATGAATTCACATAAATGACAGTCTTTCTGCTAACCCTTCTTACTTTGATATAAGAATACAATTCAATTTCCATGAAGTCTATAAGAAAAATCACAGATTTCATGGTTGCAGAAATACACTTCTAGACATGGGATCAGGTGTGATATGTAATGAATGCATTTTATGTCTTTTAAGCCCTTAGTACCTTCAAAGGGATCATTAATGTCATAAGACCAAGACACAGAGAATACCTATTTAACTAATCAGCTTCCATCAAACCTCAAGAGAAAACATTGTGAAGTACCTGCATGTGCATTTGTGTATCTGTGTGAAGATGGACAGTACACAATAACAATTTAGCATTAGAGCATTGATCTTGGTCCCTTGCTTCATCACAAAACTTCTAGCAAAAACCAGAATAACTCTTGCAGATATATAGCAGTTAGTGTTACTCATTGCACTTTATCTGAGTAGGACTCATCAATGAAGGTGCAGGAGTAGCCAAGTCTATGGTTATTTCTCAACTCATGGTTTCTGTATCATCACTGATCTGTAGGATCCCAGCAAGCGGTTCATGAAACAATATTCTGTTCACATACAGGCAATGAAACGATTGAAATGGAAAAATGCAAACATAAAATCTGGGCATTCCATGCTAAGTTTAGTTTTTTCATATGATGTAGATAAAACCCATTTTCCCAACATTGCACAAGATAATTTTTGTATTTTCAGAACAGTAGTTAGCTTTCTGATTAAAAAAGGCTGTGCTTGAGAGGCACTGGTCTGACAATTGTAGTGTAGTGTTTCTGTAGTGCAATCTTCTAATCTTTCATGACCTTTCTGTTCAGAGAATTGCATCATGAAATTTTTATATTGTGAATCCCTTGATGTATAGCTTTTATAGGAAAGATCTTGCATTTCTGCACCATTTTTACCTGTTTAGTTTACTAGAGGCTCAGTTTTGTTCATAACCTCTGCTCAGATGATAGCAACTCGTCGACAGTTGCACATGTCTCTGCAGACTCCCTTACCTACTCTGATTTGTCTGCAGGAGTGTAAGGAGCATAATGAATTATTCAAAAAGTACAATCTAGCACATATGAGCAAGCCGAATAAATGCCAAGTGCGCATAACTTCATTCATTACCTGAGAAACAACAGATGAAAATATGCTGTACATTGTGAAATTACTTTCCTTCCCATTTTACCTGAGACAAAGAGAGAAAAAACATCCATCAGAATACATATCTTGACTGAGTAGAAAAGGAAGTGAGCTAAACAACCAAGGAAAATATAGCTTGAATTTTTATGTTATATTACATCCTCTTCCCTGTCCCTGTATGCCCTTGTGAATCAAGGTCCTGCAGAATACCAAGTAAAATTACTTTATAAAAGTTATAATCATGAGTGCTGAGCTAAGGGGAAAACGAAATGAATTGCATGATGATAACAAAGATTATGACTATCATAAATTATTATCTCTGTAGGACTGAGCCGTGTAGGATCCAAGTTTAAAACTTAAAGAACCTATATTGTTATTTAACAACAGTCCCAGAATACTGCATTGCTCCTCTCCATACCTAAAGCATTATTAACCATCCTAGTGGTTACAAAACCCACATGGGAAACACACCTTTAAACTACTGTGGGTGTTTGATAATCAACGACTCTTAAATATGGAACAAAAAACACGGAGCATAATCCAGGACTCCACAGCCTGACAAAATGTTTTAAGCACTACACTGCGAGCTGAAGATCCCTTTTATCTTGTAAATCTCTTCTGCTTAGCATTTGAGTACTGCATTTTCAACAGGAAGTCTTCTGTATCTTGTCTTTCCCATATAATCTTTCAAATTTAGTGTGAGGTACAAGAAAGGGGAGATTATTTGGGTGAATTTGGGTTTCACAAGAACACAAGAAATCTCTCAAGTCAAACCAATGGTTCATTTTGCCTTGTGTTTTAACCCAAGAGGAATTATCATTCAGAAAGACTGTACAAATCAGCCCATTTCGTGCAACTAGTGGATTTACTTGTACTCCCCCAGGATCCCTCTGTTGCATTAAAGGTGCTGGAGGACACTTCCCCACATAAATGCTGCAAAGAGTAGCTATTGTTGATGAAGTTCCTTTGTTCAGGAGCTCTAGTAACACAAACTGACATTGCTAAAGCCAGCCTGAATGTTGTCTTAGATATGAGCTAGCAGACACAACTGTGACAGATCCTTCTTTCAAGAATTAAAAACTTTGAAACTGCCATGTAGAATAGTCAGGCAGACCAACTTTAATGTGACTAGAACTGTATTATATTTTGCATTATATTCTCCTTTGTTCTCTGTTGTTACCTTTTAGTATATGGTGAGTAGTAGCATGGGTTCCAAAGCTTTTTAGACCCAAATTATTCAAGCCAGTATGGACAAGTTAAGGAATGGAAACACTGGAAAAAACCTTTGTCTAAAAAGTCACAATAGGAGGTTAAAAAGACAGAGAAATATGAAGGAAACAGAAAGGAGAATAGTAAATTCAGACCTGGTTGAATAAATTAAACAACAAAAGAAAAATGTTCCTTCTGCAGCCATTTAACGTGATTTGCAAGTACATCAAAACCAATTATAATCCAATGAAGCCAGTTGAAATAATGAGAGATGTACCTTCACTTTGTAACATGTTCTAAAGCAGGCAGATGTATTGTGTCATTGTCATGCAATCACCTCAGATTTTGTTTCATTTTCAGCATTAATTTCATTAAGTGATACCCTCCAGTATAGTATTCCACACATAATGAGATGTGAGGACAGGGTAGCAGCTCTAACAAAATGTGACACTTCTGCAGGCTGCTCAGCAGAACTGCTCTGTGAAGACACTTACCAGTATCCTCTTCTAATAGAGTGTGTCACATTCTTGACAAATCAAGGATGCATTCTGTTGGAAAAGAAGTGTTTGAGTGCTGGAATGTCGTACTTTGTATGACAGGGCAACTCTGTGGGTGATGTGACTGCTTTCATTTACCAAGGCCCATGTCTCAAACTGACCTTCAAGTTCTTCAACAAGTTAGTTCAGTTTCAGTACATTTTTAACAGAATTTGTTTGTCATTATAGAAATAATGGTGCATTTGTAAAACATTTACTCTTTTATTAAACACAGTCAAGAATTTTTGTTATTTATATGTCAAGCCTATCATAAATGCTAGTAGGCTTGGAACTATGCTTTTCTGTCTGGAAAGGCGCTATATTTACAAAAAAATGTTTATTTGTTTGGAAATACATGTCTCATTTTGTCATTAGTTCTAAACTACTGTAAGTCTCTGAATATATCAGTATTGTACAGTTTGCAAAAGAAGGTAGCTCTACAAGGTTGTACTATGTTCTCAGTTGTCCAAAGCTGCTAAAAGCTGAGATACAGAACTATGGGTTGGCCTGTGATAGAGATTTGAAACTACATTGTCAAGTTGCAATTCCATGTAAAGTGAAGATAAATATATATTAAGATCTGTGATTTTGGTTCAGAGCAATCATTAATTTGAATGAAACCAATGTAGAGAATGTACTTCATTTTTCAGTGCATAATTCACTGAATCCTCTCAAACTGTTCAAGAAAAAAAATTTAGATGTTCAAAAATTTTTTTCCAAGGAATGTGAATAAAAAAAGAGTACCACATTCTTTTTATTATGTTCATGGCTTTCATATTTTCTCTGGCTCTGAGGAACTATAATGCTGGTTTCTGCAATTACATTATTCTCCTGAGTGATTCAGTTACTGTGAGGATACTCTTCTAACTCTTTCTGATTGCACTGGCAGTAGATGTTTTGCTGATTCAGTATATGTGTGTCCATATCTGTAGTTGAGATACATATATTTCCAAGAAAGGATGTGTTTAAAATTGGATTTAGATAAATCCTTAAAAATATAAGCTACTAGAAACAAAGTACCTTTAAGGATAAAATGAAAACAAGTTTCTTCAGTTAATGTAGTATTTGTGTTTCGTTCTACTTTGCTATGGCTGAAATATGAATATTGGTCTCAGGCAGTCTTGATTTGTAGCAAGCATTGATGAAAGCATAAAGTAGTTTTTTAACTATTCCAATTTTAATTTCAGATATTCATAAGGAAAACATAGTTTATGAACTGAGGATCAGAACACTAACCACTAAGCACAAAAATACCAGTTATTTGAGTTTGAAGTTTTTTGCTTGCTTTAGTGCAAATATTTTTACTGCTTTTTCTTCCTGTAAGCGACAAATAAAGGTCCAATAGCTGATTCCCTTTTGTATTCCAATTTTGTACTTAATAATATCAAATTATGGATAGATATGAAATCTAAATTCAGAGCAACACTCTTCAGAAGCATTTAGCTTTTCTCCTTAATTCCTGTTGATTTTTCCTCTTACTTTGTAAAGAATAATACTGTGTAATGCTAAAGTTTCTATTTGCATGTCCTACCCATCAAAGCCTGGGATCAATGTAATGAAGTTATTAAAAACAAACAGCTGAAACATGCTTGTAACTGGATCAGAGTAGAAGTAGGTAATCTTTATGCAAATTCCCATTTATTTAGCATTGGACTTAAGGAGAATGGAGCTTTACACTTGGTTTCTGAGAATGAGCAAACAAAAGTCAAAAGAAATGGCATAGTTGAATGTGAAGATATGTTTACATATGTTCATCAGGCAATTTTGTTTAACAGGGTCTCAAAAAGCAGGATTCAGTTGCCTAAATGTAGACATGCAGAGCTCTTTCAAGTACCCATCTGCTGCTCCTCTCCTTACATGATTCTAGCTCCATGCAACTATCTGGAAGAATGTTAGAGCATCTATAATGACATTAGTCACCCACTTTTAAAGAAATAAATTGCTTTTTTCAGAGTTGGAAATAAACACTGAATATATGAGAAATATGTCATAATGAAAGTGCAAGAAAGAAAAACATCTGTAAAGATTAATCAAAGCATTCTGTTTCAATGTTTTATAAAACATTTCTTCTCAGTTTTGGCTCTTATTTGTCCCTTTATAAATTCATTTATATTTTAATATTAAAAGTATTTTTCTTCTGAAGACCAGAAAATAGATTTCAAAAAGCTATAAAACTTTAACAGTCATGGATTAATTTTTATCCAGAAAATTCAGTGACAATTTTACTAAGAGATGGTTTCAATAAATCATGACTTTCTAAATTGAAAAATTTCACATGAAAGTTTGTGACTAATTCTATTTATGATATTTCTTTCAGATGTCACAACATACAGTACTTCTATAAGATGCAAAGAAGGAACTTCTGTGTCATTGGGTTGGTATTTGTT
Source organism: Notiomystis cincta (assembly GCA_013398075.1). Lineage (NCBI taxonomy): Eukaryota > Metazoa > Chordata > Aves > Passeriformes > Notiomystidae > Notiomystis > Notiomystis cincta. Next base: position 16,786 of record VZRX01014591.1, read on the forward strand.
ATATTAACGTAGACATCAGCTGCTTCTCATAAATATCAGTGTAGTATGTGGGAAATATCCACTGGTAAGATGTTATTTTTTTAATGGCATAGTTATTAATACTTAATTATTTAATTATACAAAGAAGATGTTTGTTTGTCTTTTGTTTTTTTTTTTTTTTCCCCTAAAGACAGGTGCTTTCTTCCTGGCTCATGCAGTGCTTTTCTAACTGCTCTGGGGAGAGGAACACTCTGACACACTACTTTGCAAGGCAATTTTTTTTTGTATTTGCCTTCTGTAGTTCTCTATAAAAAGTTGTTTGATATTTCCTGACAGGAAATAATTTTTTTCACTGTGCCAGGGAGTGAGTCATTGAAATAAATCTGTGTGCTCTCAGTACACATCACAATTGTCATAGTTCCTTTGAAAGTCTTGGTGTTTCAAGATTTGGGTTAAAGATTATCTTGCTTCCTATCCTTTCTTTTGCACTGGCTGGGGGGAGAAATAAAAAAGTAAATTGTGGAGCCCAGCCTTACTATGGCTGTCACTTTCTCCCCAAAATATCTCAAAGCTCATCCATATGATTACCTACTACACGTACAAGAGCGTTCTAAACTCCTGAATAGAATATTTAAATTTTCTGTGGAGAGTTGTTCCGAGTTCAAAACCCATTGACATTCTAAGTAGTCATATCTATTTATCAAAAGTCCTCTGTCTCATGCTGTTTTTCAAACCTTTATAGTGCAATATTATTATTTCCATTTTTCAGACAGAGGTCTGGGGTAAAGAAGAGGTAAATGGCTCCTTCCAGACAGTTCTACCAGCTGTGGCAATCTCTGTCACCTCCATCACGTGCCCCAGGAAGCCATCCTCATTCCTTGAGTCCCTTGGTTCAGAGCACTTTGCTTCAACTCTTTTCCTTTTAGGTCCTTTCTAAAATGACCTAGACGTTTCTTCCTGGGAATTGCTCCGACCTCACAGGTGAAGCACCAGCCCTTCCTGCTCCCAAGCCTCCCAAGAATATTCCTCAGTACCTGAGTGCCCTGTGCCTCCAATGTGATCAAATAATCTTCCAAGTTTTAGAATTGGAATACTCTTTGGACTATGCTTGGTTGTTGTTTTATCACCCCAGCCACTAAGGCCTGGTGAGGAGAGGAGGAACAATGGCCAAGGACCCAAGTAACTCCATGTGCACCAGAATACTCTGCTTGGCCTGAAGTTGGTGAATAAACTGCCAAAAAATCAAATATATAGATAAAAGCCAAAGACTATATGTAATGCCTTCTTAAAAATCAGGTCTATGCATGAGTGCATTGCTGAGTTATATATGATTCTATATAATATTTGATAAATTATTACATATACATTTTAGTACAGCTCCTTAGAAAGTAAAAATATGAAAGAGATTTCTCCTAGATTGCGTCATTCTGGAGGTGAAGAGGTTCTTGAAATGAACTGAGGTACCGGCACATTTACAGATGTCCAAATCGTTACTGATGATTTTATTCCAAAAGTCCATTAGAAAAATCCATTCTCAGATAAGACTATCTTTTGTTACCAGTATTTCAATGTTTTTTAGTTATCCATGGCATACAATGAACAGAATTTAGTTGTCCTATATTCTGATCACCTGTTCCAAAGTTATCTGAAAAGGCTCATTCAGAGAACAAGGTAGAACTTTCTGAAACACTGGTTTCACTTTTACAGCAGCTCTGAAGATAAGACAAAATGTGTCAGGAATTCCTGCTGTATTGAAACCTAAAAACTACAGCAACTAATGATGAAATCAAGAAGTTAATGATGCCCACTGATAGGAATTTTCTCCATTTTTAATTCTAGTTCAAACCCATGCTTAATCTTGAAAGATGAGGAAAAGGACTTTCTTTTGCTCTTTTCTGCAAAATGTTCTTGCATAAAAGGTTTTCATCAAGACTAGAGTATTGTAGGAGACTTTGTAACATGGAGCAGAAAAAAGATAGGCTTTTCTCTCAGCTTTACTATCTACTTCAGGAAATAAAGAGAGGGAAATCAAGCTTTTATATTTTATTATTTTTTAGCTTGAAAAAGTTTTTGATAGGACTTTGTTCCCGAATCTGAAATAGCTTCTGAACTTTTAGCAGGTTTTAATAATGAAGAACTTTATCATATATACAGTGCAGAGATCAATATAAGGGATTGGGGTCTTCCCATATACATTCTCAAATAGCTTAAATATGACCTCTGTGGTTACTGGGTCTTGTAAACCAGAAATATAAACTTGCAAATCAAGTTTCTGTTTCCTCTCTCTTATGGTGACATATGATATTATGCTAAGAGTTAAATTATTTTATCTATAATAAAATAAGCTGTCACCTTAGCCCCTTGGAAGGCTCTCACACAGCCATTTTCACCTTGTTTGCAGGGGTGTGGTTGGAGGTACAGAGTTTTTACTGGTCCCACCCCCAAACAGATGCCCAGGCACAGTTTTCCCATGCTAAACCCATAGGATACCTTGTTCTTCATGTGCCTGGTCAAGGTTTCCTAGAGAATTTATTCCATAACCTTTCCATGTCTTGAAGTGAGTCTGCCTTCTTGTCTGTCCTAAAAATGAGTGTGAGTAATGTCTGCCTTTTTTTTTTTTTTCCCAGACAGGAAAGGCAGACATCACTGATGTTTCTGCTTTTGAATGCCTTAGATTTTGAGAGCTTTGCTTTTCAAAGATAAATCAGTGTCTTAGGCTCATGCTGCATGAAACTGCAAGTCTTTTTCTGTAGATACGATAACGATATCTTATAGAAAGAGCAATCAGAACTATGATTAAAGGTTCTGATCACTCATTACCATGAATGCTTTTTGCAATAACTGAAGAACTGCCAATACTTGGAGAGAAGGACACATACCATGAGAGGAAAGGTTACTATAACAGTAATGTCTTCAAATATTTGACTGAATGACTAATTTTCTTGGATGCTTAGAGTATAGAAGATGGGAAAATATATGAAGAACCTATAATGCATAAATTATTTTTAAAGATTTTTAATATTTCAATCAGATTGATTGTTCTGTATTTGACCTCTTGTTTCCTTATCAGCTATCTCTCAGCCAAATTCATATTTGTTTTCTAGGAACAGTTGTAGGAAGAAAACTTCTGAATTACACTTGAAACTGAATTTATGTGTAAAATGACTTGTTGCTGCATATATTCATTTGTACCTAAGTCACATGCTGTAAATAGAGCAAGTTGGAATCCATAGGACTTGTCTCAGCATGTACAGTTGTACATAATCATAAACCTGAGATTAGTATGTGTATTAAAATGGATGAAAGGATGCAGTGTTATATTAACTACTTGCATTATTTTAAAGTGGAAAAAAGTTCTATTAGTGACTCTTCTGTTAAAACCTAGCCACTGAGGCTCAAAGTCTTTAGAGGACCTGTTTAGATGGAAACTATAGACAAGTAGTTATTTGAATGAATTAGCCTAGAATTAATTTGAAGTAAGTTAATTTGAAATCATGAACTTTGAGTTTATACTATTTTAAGTTACAGAGAGGTTTATTTTGCAAACTTTCAATACTCAGATAGGAGATTACTGCTTAGACAGCCTCATGTAAACCCTGAGAAGGGGAAGATAGTATGTCTGTATGATACTTTTCAAATCTGTCTTCTTGTTCCTCCCACAAAAGTGGCATTTTAACCAGTGTTATTTGCAGTCTAGGATAGATTATCACATGACAGCCAGCTCATAGAAAGGATTTCAGTCCTATTTGCTTGCTTCACTCTAAGACTGAGAAAAGCAAGAGCAAACAGGCAGTGTAGTGAGATAGAATGCTCTGAAAAACATAGATATTTATAGAAACAGAAATGGAAATAAAACCCAAACAAGTACTTAATTTGTTTAATTTCTTTTAAAAAAATTCCTTCTTAGTACTAGTCTGTCCTGACTTATGTTTTTCCTGAAAATAATAAGATGGCAGTTTCTGCAGAATAAAAAGTAACATTGTATTTAATAAAATTGACATAATTATAGTAAATTCAAGTAAACAGTCCATAGAATACTAGTGATTTTAAATGTTTAACTTTAGTTTTCACTCTTATATCTCAAAATACATCTGTCATTAAAAGAAAAAGTATTGAAATTCTGTGAAACCTCTGAAACAGAGCAGCAGAGGAAAGCATATGAGGAGTTTATTTTTAAATAAAGCAGTTTGATTAATTGAGTAGGTTTTGGCTATCCCTTTATCAGTAATTAGATATGCAAATGATCATTTCAGTATGATAATTAATTATTTAAGCACCTTCATAGCAACAGTTATCATAGTTTTAATCGGTATAATATATAGCTCACGATATTTTTTTAATTGAATGTATATATACAACGATGAATCATTAACCCAATATTTAGCTATATCAAGCATTCACCTTCCTCATTGACTTCAATTAAGTAAGTTCTTCAAAGATTAAATACTGAGCTTTAGTACTGTGCAAGTAGCTTTGGCTATTTCTCTGGTGGGAGTAGCTGCAATTTAATATCTCAGTGGAATAGCTGCAATACAATGTCTTCCTTCTGTACTTAACGACCTGTCCTTTGGAAATCTGAGATGAAGAAACAGGTGATCTAAAAAATGACGTTTGCTTCTCTCCAAGGGGTTTATGATGCATGTCTGAGAATTACTGTTTGAAACTGCTGTGTAAGAAAAATATTTCCATTATTTATTATGCCTTCTTTAATTTCTTGGTCTTGTGAAATACAGGTTTGTCTGAGTAGAGCTTTTCCATTTTGACAGTAAGAGCCAGCAGAACATTTGAAGATGTGTGATTTTCCTATACGAACTACACGCTTGAAACAATTTTTTGAAGAAAAACTGGGCTGTCCTTTAATATCCAGGTTTGTCAAGCTCTTGTGCCAGATTTTTTTTCTCTTCATATTGGTTTTCTAAATTAATTTCCTAGAAAGTGAACTCTCTCAAGCTCTCTAGGCCAAGTCTTGCCTACAGATCATACTATTGTGCATTTAGTGTTCCAGGCTCCCTCTTTCTGTCCAGAGAGCTGAAGAAGAGCCAAAGTTAGTATTTTCTCTTAGCATCAGATTTGTGCTCCCTTCAGGTATAGTCATGGAAAAAACCATCATCAGCTAAAGAAGGAGCACCCTGAGTATCTGCCCAAAATTAGATGGGATGTGTCTCAGTCTACCCATCTGAAATGGCTGGATAAACATTTCATTTGCACAAAATGAGCAAGTTATCACCTGGCAGTGCTTTGAATTTCTGTCCAGTAAAGAATGTAACAGAGGAAAAAGGAGATTTTGCCCTTATAGATTATACAAAGCTTGACCAAGTATACAAATGTTTTGGAAGGAATCAGATGTAGTAAACAATGTCGTCAGCATTGTTAATTTTTTCATATTTTGTTTTGTTAATGAAACTTTTTGTTACCTCTTACTGAGGAGTAAAACCTTGTACCCTCAACTAATATTAAGATCTAAATCAAACTTGAATTTTCTACAGTTGTCTGAGCTCTTTGCAGGCCTTCTGATATGATAGATGATATATTTAGTATTATCAATACAATACTTAATTCAGAGTCAATACTTGGCGTTTTGCATTATAACCAGTGTTCAAATTGGAGCATCATCTGAGATAAAGAAATGCTAGTGGATTTTACCGAAATATTGGAGGTTTTATATTTTTAAATTTTACTTTCATGGAGGTAACAATTACAGAGATAGAGTCACTTAAAATAAATAAGACAACAGAAACTGTATAGTAAATTATTGTGATTATGAGGGTCTAAAGTCTAGATATGATTTGAAAAAACATCAATAAGCTATTTAAAAACCCCTCAATTTCTTGCTGCATTTCTCTGGAGTAAAGGATAACTGTGATATTGTTCACAGGAAAGTTATACAAATCCTAGAGGAAGACTGTATGACTGGATGGCTTTTTTTAACTGTGTAAGTATATGGCTCACTCAAGTTGTCACAAGAACAAGAGACCATAGAATGGCCTGGATTAGAAGGGGCTCTAAAGACCATCTTGTTGTCACTCCTGTGCCAGGGTCAGGGACACCTTCCACTAGACCATGTTGCTCAAAGATGTCCCTGTTCATAGCAGGGGAGTCGAAACAGAAAATATTTAAGGTCTCTTCCAACACAAATCAGTCTATGATTGTATGATTCTAAAGTCTCATACCTCATTAAATACACCAAACATTCACAATCCAGAAATCCTACAAAATGGGAGTACTCTTGATTTAAAGAAATGTGGTCAATAAATTAATTCTGATTTATAAAAGGGAGGCTTTTGTAGTTGTTTTCTGTTTTGCATTCTATGTACACTAGTACAAATAATTTATTTAGTAATAGTTAAGATAGGATGCTATAAAAACCCCCATTGCTTCAGTGTTTAATACTAGAGTTAAATTTAGAAATAATGAAACTAGCCTAAGCTATAGCACTTCATTAAACTCTGGCTCCAAGGAGTCTGAGCTATTCTAGCTTACTTGCACAGAAATTAAAGGAAAATTCAAATTAAAGTTGTTCATATATGTATGTATGTAGGGAATCATCTAATCTGCTCTATCTATGTAGCAATTAGAAGAATAAAAGTATACAAAGTAAAATATTTTGTGGGACAATTTCTCCAAGAGTTTCTGTGATGTGTTCATTGTGTAATAATCAAGCATGCTTAACCCCTGTTCTGTTAGAGGGAGTGGTGAGCAGAATGTCTTTCTGGTAAACAATCCAAGATTTAAATGAAAAGACTGAATTTTTTTTAATTTGAATTAAGAACTGCAGATGCATACTCAGAATAGGCCAAGACATAAAGTAAAGACATTTTGGAGCGAAATCAGCAGGGAGATACCAAGATTGTTGAGGAGGTTGATGCATGCACCATTGGGGGAAATGCTAAAAGAATGGGGAGTGTTGATCCTGGAGAAGAGAGGCTAAGGGGGACCTACGAGCACCTCATGCAAGAAACTAGAGAAGACAGAGTCAAACTTTTCATCTATGCAGCTGGGAAGCCAGAGAAAACAAACACAAGCTGGAACACAACATAAGAAAATGAAATAAAACTTTCTATGTAAGAAAAATTGCCATAAAGGTGGTCAAGCACCGTAAGAGGCTTCCCCGAGAGGCTGTGGAACCTGCATCTTCAGAGGTACTTAAAAATCAACTGGACATGTCCTGCTGGATGTTCTCTGAGTAAGAGATTGGACTACATGAGCTCTGGAGATCTTTTCTGACCTGTATGAGTATGATTTCATCTTCCCTTTCATCTTTCCCTGTGAAAAACATTGGAGATTTTAATTTTATTCCCTTTCCTGTTGCAGCACGTGAGGAAAACCACTGTAGAAGCAGCAGGCCAAAATGAGACATAGACTACTCTTTTGCTTATGCTTCCAGTCTCTCAAAAGACAAATAATGTAAATCAGATTCCATGTAAATTGCTGATGATCTTAAAAAAGGTTCAGAGCAACTCCAGATTAGCAGAAGAATTCTGAATTGTCAATTGCTTAGCCAACAAATGGATTAATGCTAGCAGGCTAGATCCAGACAAAATAATTCTGACTGCACTGAGGTCAAATGTAGAAGGTTCAGCCCTAGATAACAACACAGATTGACTACCCTGGAGGCATAGCCTGGTCTGCTTTAAAATTCTGTCATTGCTGCAGGCATTTTAAGAAGAGCTTGAGTAAACTGAAGCATAGATTTTTCTAGGAGATGACAAGACTAGCTGTCTGTAGACCAACAGGATTAACAGAGTATGCCTTACATGCCATGCACTGAAGCAGCATACCCTTATATCCCAAAATTCAGAATTTGCAGTATCAAGAAGAGACCAGGATGCAGACCTTGATGAAGGAATAACATGTCCCTCACTGATGCTTTAACTCCTAAGTAATACAAAAGAATCTCTTTTACAACCATAAGAAGCGAGAAAACTTTTTTCAAAATACATTATTTCAGTTTGATCTAATAACTTTTAGGATTTCTGAATTTTAATCTCTTAGAGGTGTTTGCCCAGATTATTCCATTTGAGTAATCTAATTTAGGTTCTTAACTCCTAAACCATTCAAACATCAAAGCTATATTTTCTCCTTATTGACTTTATGAAAAACCTTGGCAGAAGAGTTAGATTATCAGAATCGCCATGGCTCACAGTAACATCTCACAATGGTATTTTCATTTCAATTCATTTCAAAAATGGTAGGACCTAATTTAAGAACACAAAATGGACTTCATAAAGTTTTCATCACCTTGGCTCATTCTTATGGGCAGAAAGAAAGAGAGGTTCAATAAGGAGCATTTTTACTAATGACCTGCACTGAAATCTACAAATTCTATTGGACGGAAACAGTAAATACGCAACTCAGTTGCAAACCATGTCTTTAAGTCTTGATTTTGAGGTTGAACCTCAAATTTGGCTCAGGTAATCCTGTGCAAAATCTGAATTGGATATTTTTTCATACTTTTCATAGTTATTAGGCCATTTTAAGCACTTCCATAAGACAATTCTCTCTACTTGTTTTAGAGTTTGGTTTTACAGGTTGTGCTGAACTAGGACAGTGCTTCTACTGTAATTCAAACGTCTTTTCTGCCCAAAGTCACATTTCCTTTTGTCTTCTTGCACTAGTTATTGCAAAACTTTGCAAGACATGGGAAAAGTACACCCATTGAATCCATCTTCTTTCAGAAAAAACAAAAAACATTTTCGAGACTTTGAGTAAGCTCAGCCGCTTTTGAATCTACTGCCTAAAATGTGTCTTAGAATGTAACAATTTCATTTCCATTAAAGCTTTTCAACAGAAAAATATAAATGAGGTTGGTAGCATGATTAACACTGTGGCCTCAAGTATACTTTGATGTTTATTTCTGTGTTTCTGAAGTTACTGTTCAATCTCAAATTACCCAAAAGTTTGTATCCAGGCCAAAATTCTGCAGCAGGGTTTCATGGGAATGTTGTTTTTGTAAATTATTTCCTTATTGCTAGCAAACCATTTCTTTCTCTTTTCCTTCTGCATTCCTGAGCAACATCTGGAGAAAACAAGAGTTTGAGAGACTTCCAATTTTTTTTTTCCCATATGATTACTTTGTCATGGCAAAAGTAAATGCAAAATCAAAAAACTAAAAATTTCTATATTGGGTCGGATACTCAGGCACTGTAAATCACCCAAATTTCCAAAAGAGATCTTATCTCTTTTGCATTTGCCATTTTGCCCATTTAAAAGGAAAAGTTTCTCTTTGCCCATCTACCATTTTAATACCGTGAATGGCATTTCTTTCTGGGAGATAAAATGTAACATAAAAACAACATTCCTGAAGAACAGAAAAGCACACAGCACAGAAAAAATTATTTTGTTTTAATGAACATTTATTAGTCTACATGAATTAATAATCTTGACTACTGTAAATTCATCTTGAAGACCTTTCCAGAAGAAAAGTTTGGAACTCCTCTTTCAGCATCTTGAAACTGTGCATATGAATGGTTTTAAAGAAAAGTTTGTAAGAGAGAGGGAAAGAAGTGTCCTGAAGTAAAAGAGCACCTAGTATATAACTTATATTCTTTACTATTAACAAATTCAGTTCACTGAATTATTTTCCTTGCTGCATTCTGCAGTGCATTTCTGAGATACACATAGCTGGTCATGTTTTCCTTCTGTACTGTAACTTTCACTATCAATTATCTTACGTGATGTAAATATCTTCCACATGACAACCTTTACATTCACTAATAAATGCATTTTCTAAGTTTGCAATTAATAAAAAGACATATGCATTCATATATAATTGGTGATCACCTCTACCTTGCTTATCAGAACATTCAGTGATTCGTAACATAGGATTCAGAGTCCTCTATTCATATGCAGCTGCTGCAGTATATAGATAACTAATCAGAAATTAATGTGGAAATAAAGTCTTCAGGTTCAGCTTCTTTCTATCCCTTTCAAATTGTAACTGGCATATTTAACTTCCAACTTAACTATAATACCTGCATTTTGAATTATATTACTAAAATGATATTCCATCCATGTTATGCTGTATAGCATCTGCTACAGTATTCTTAACCTTGAAATGCACCATACAGATGTCTTATTCCTGATTTTCCTCTCTAATGAGATCAATGTCTTCTATAGTCTCAAACAGTACATGAAATAACATTATTAGATGTATGCTGTTATGTGCAGAATTAGAAAATGAATTAGAAAGCAGAATTAGAAAGAATCCTTCCCTTTCCTCTTCTTCCCCTTCTTCCCTCCCACCCCTCCCTTCCCACACTCCCTCTCCCCTCTCCCTCTTTTCCCTTCTCTCTCTGCCTTGCCCCACCTCACCTCTCGCTTTAGTCATATTCCCAGGGGACAGTTTCTCATTACTTGCCTGTCATTTCAATATTTTAAGTGACATTTATTTTTGGGAGATGAAATGTAACATAAAAACTACATTACCAAAGCACAGACAATACACAGCTTTTTGTCCTGTCACCTTTTTCTCCTGCCTGTCTCTGTCCCCAGCTCTTTATCTTTTGATTGCTTTGATATGCACGAGCCTTCTTAAAGGTAACGCAAGTTGTTCTACAAATTGTTGGTTCCATCAATTTTCGCCTCAGGTTCAAAAATGCCCTCACAGAATGTGATGGGAAGATGAGATCAGAAATTGATTTGAATTTAATTTAAACTCCGTGACGAGAAAAGAATGATGTTTTGAATCAAGTTCATCCAACTGTGTTTTTCTTTTCTATTCCATTAAAGTTCACCAAAAAAGACTTTAGATTTTGTCTTTATTGGAGGCTACTGAGTTTTGAATTTTTTGTGTTCATGTGTATGTTATGTTCAGCATATTGTTCCAAAATGTTTAGGTATAGAGTGCTTGTGACTTTTTGTCCCTTTATGGTTTTGGAGGACTTTATTCTCTGTTATTAAGCCTGGATTTCATCATTCAATTGCCAGCAAAAATAATAAAAACCATGTGGTGCATATTACCTTTTCACAGGGGTGATCTGCACAGAGCAAATTGTACTTGAGAAGATTAAATTATTTTCTTCCACCCGTGTAATAATGAACCTTACTCTTGAAGTGACCCTTTTGGTTGCAAGAAATAGCTTTAGGGTTAAATGAGAGATTTTAAGACAAGCATTGGCACTCAGTGTGCATTGTACCTAAAGCTAATTATATTATTTAAGGTGATTCATTGATAAAAACTCCATAAATGGTAGTGTAACCTGAAATCTGGAACTGTGTTCTGGGTATCATACAAGCACAAATATCAGAAAGGCAGAATGCTCAACAAGAAAACCTGACTTGCAGCTTATTTCCCATGGCAAGTGACCTGCTACAGATGTGTGAAAGAATAGCTGCACTTTTAGCATCTTGCTACTTCCTCAGTTGTTACAAATCTATGATTTGGAAGTTCTGGGATTTCTGAGTACTGCTGTGCTTACCAGGTGTTTTTACTGCCATTTCATGACTCCCTCTTGGAGTTGTCATGTTTATTTGCTGACACTCATCATCTTGCCCTGCATGTTCTTGAAGACAGAGAACATAAACATCACGGGAAAGCAATTTTCAATATTATTTTAGACACTCAAATCTGCCAGTTCCAGAGCTCATCCTTTCTAAACTGTTTCCCTAATCTACTCCTCCTGGAAAGACAAATTGTCTGTCTGCTTCTTTTCAAATAATCTTTGGATTCCAGGAAGAGGAAATCACTAAACTACTGAAGCAGAAAGACTGTTAGACTGGAAAGATTTTGCCAGTAATGAGACATGGTTTAATTGCAGCTTTGCTGTGGCAAATTTGAAACAGTAGACAACACCACTCTGTCTTGTGTTTCTGTCCACAAATATTTAATATTTGTGTAGAAGAAATCTTGGCTACATAAAAGGCTGTTTGAACTGTATTACCCATTAATGAATCAGCTGTAAATGGAAAAGGGTCTTTCAAAGAATACAAACTTTGGCACTATTAGTAAGGAAACAGGAAAGTCTCTTGCATCGTTTTTATAAAACACAAAACCTCAGCTTCAAACTCCTTGGTTATATGCTTTTCTTAGTTGACTATGAGATGAGTTATCTCTCCATTTTTGATGTGCTGGTCATAAAACAGCATTCCTAAATTTGGATGACTTCCCAGAATTGCATTATACTGAGGCAGTGTAGCTCAGTTTTCATATACTTACATGTTCCAAAATATGGGTTGGTGTGCTGGAAAGCAAAAACTTATGAATTGAGGCATTAAGATTGTTGAGTATAATGTTTATTATTTCAACAAAAGCAAGAATGAAACAATTAGTTTCAATTTTTGTTTTCTGTAAAATTCATATCAGGACTATTTAAATACTTCTACATATATTAATGACATATAAAAATATCCCTAAGATTATCAGTTATATAGCAGAAAAAAGGATGCTCTTCTTAGATTTCCCTAACCAGGTTTGAAGATGAACAAAGAAGTTAATAAATCTGAAATACTTAGCTGCTGGTAGACTGTAACAACAGTCCATATGCATGGTGTACACTCAAAAGTTTTATTCTGCTAATGCAGCATTATATTTGCTGGTGTTGGCCACCAAACTCTAGTTTGGCTAGAGTGAGTTTTCTTCACAGTAGCTTCTATGGGGCTTTTTTTTGGATTTATGTTGAAAAAAGTGTTGATAAGACAATTCTACTCTAGCTATTGCTGAGCAGTGCTCATACAGAGTCAAGGCCTTTTCTGTTTCCCATGTAGCCATGCCAGCAGGAAAACTGTGGGGTCACAAGAAGGTGGGAGGGAAAACAGCTGGGACAGCTGACCCCAACTGACCCAAGGGATAATCTACACAATCTGATGCCATGCTATAAAATCAAAGGAATATTAGAACAAAAAAGCAATAGAAGCATTTTGGCATTTGATATTAAACAGCAGATTAATATTAGGATAAAAATTATGACAACTGTGTTTCATTGAATGGGACAAATTTGGGCCTGGATACAATTATTTTATAACTAATCTCATTACAGCAAAATTAGGGGTAAAGGTATGACATTGACACAGCATGTCCTCTTTTAAAAGTTTTCTTACTTAATAAAAAGCATCTGAATATTTTCCACTTTTATACATGTGGGAGACCTTCCCAGGGGAAGTCTGCACTGCAGAAATGCCACAGAAATTTTTGAAGCAGTCTAAATTATTAGTTTATTAACAGGAGATAACCCTTGGACTACAGTTCTTGACCACATTGTAGCACAGATTGACTTCTGCTCTTTGTCACCCTATATCCATTAATTGTTTGTTTTCAGACTGAAGGCAATTAAATCTGGAGTTCTGAAGTGCTCCTGCTGTCACTCTCTCTTACAGTAGACTCAAAGTGTGTATGCAGAAAAACAAGAAAGCTTTGGGTTGTTTTTAAGCACTGGTAGTTGTCTTTAGCTTTGTGTGGCTGATCCTAGACAAGCAGGCCTGTACTCCTTGAACAGATGATGGTTCCTGTGCTCCAAAGGTCCCCTTTGGTCTAACTGGGAGTACAGGAAAAGGCTTTTACATACTGGTGACTTGTCCTAATATGTGGCTGGGTTATGGCTTGGGTGTTCACCAAGATACATGACCTATAGAAAAGCTGTCCTTTGCAGTGGTGTAGATATCGCTTTTATTTGCTTGATAAAGATGGGATTTGGTGATGAACTAAATTAAAATTTTGTAGATCAAAGCCTTTATCACTACAACATGGGCAGAGGTAATTAAGATACAAATAACAGGGGTCATGTGCCAAATTATCTCAACCTTGAATCAGAAAAGCAAATTTAAAAAAATATCCCATCAAATGGTTTAGCTTTTAGCTTTTCTGTTGTGATTACCATCAATAGTGTCAAGTGTGTTTGTTACTTTATAACACATAATTTTTTGGCTTTTTCAGAAGATCATTATAGATCACACAGATCACAACTCTATTAATTCACAACTGCTTCTTTAGAGTTTTCCCCATTGAATGTCTGCTATAACCTTCTGCTGTTTCAGTAGTAAAGGACTGCCTTGTGTGTATTCCACTCAAGAATTCCTTGTCTTCAGCACATTCTGCGTGACACTGACCAACTTGTGTTAAGTAAATTAGCTAATGGATTTAACAAATGAAGGAAAACAAATAAGTTTCAGAAGCATTCAATATTGAACAGGAGACACTGATTCTTCATATACAGCCCTGTCAAAGTTCTGTGCAGCAAAGCTAACATAACTAGAAAAAATTAAGGTATACATGTCCAGCAACAAAATCACAGGTGAACAATGCAATCTGAAATTATTCCCCATATTACGGTTTTGTTGGGTTTTGTTTGATTGTTTGCTTGTTTGACTTTTTTGTTTGCTTTTTTCTTTTTTTTTTTCTTTTACTGGATAACTTATTTTAGAAGTAATAGAATATTAGTTAGGGGAACTGATTGGAAAAAAGCCACACCAGAGGAAGTTGCACGAGCATTTCTACAAAAGAAATAAAAATATATGGGTTTGTCCTTCGCACTAGGAAAACTCTCTTTTCACCTTTCTGTTCCCAAATGCAGTTTCACAGGTCATTCTGATCTCCCTCACCTGAGATATAATCAGTTTTCAAGGTGATTTACAGAGATCACAAGTATTTATCAAATCCTTTTTGCTGTGCAGTATGAATTATTGACAGGCCCAAGGCCCACCATGCTGGTTATTTCATTCAGAGTAAATAGGTGGTGATGTGCTTATGCATGTAGAGAGCAGACTGACAGAAATGGGAACAAAGGATGAGGACAGGGAGAGTGTTTATAAATATCTAAATAGAAAATGAAATGACAGAAGGAAGACTATCAGACACAATAAGCAAAAAAATAAGTGTGCTGCAAACCAAACATTAAATGGATTTTTTTTTAAAGTATGTTACAGTTTATGAAAAATAAAACCAAAAGTATTTTTAAATTTTCAGCTTTATATAATTCCAGTGTGAGAGGATCCCCGTCGGGGCTGGATCCATAAGGATTATGGGGTGCCAGGCAAAATCCAGTCTGTACAAATAAAGCTTTTTAACACTTTTTCTTTGGCTTTTGCTGGGGTTTTTTCTACAATGACCAAGTTAGGTGCCATTCACTTTGGTTGGTGTACCAGCATTTTCAGCTATTCTTTCTGATACTAAATAAACTGGGCTATTATAATTACTTCTGTTAATGAAATAAATCTATATTTATTTTACTCCTCCCTTTCCCTGTTAATATGCACAATAAAACTGAGGAATTTTACTGATGGCAACAGAAAACATCACAAAACACTGTAACAATATTATTGCATAAGAAAGAAGTTTGAGTGTTCTAATTTTGCATCTTATATGTGTTTTAGAGATTGTTTCCCTTCCAGAGATTGCCTAGCGTGACAGATGTTTAAAATGCACATTGGTATTCTTATTTTCCATTTCATGCCAAAAGATCTGGTGTGCCTTTAATGAAATAACATACAAAAAAATACAAAGATCTATTTGGCAAATACTATGTCATCATAATTCAGTTCTTCAGACTTTTCTTAGTGCTGCTCATTAAGTTTATTATCACAAATGAAGTTTGTACAATCCCTGTTTTGAATGCTGTGTTGACTCACATATAATAGAGCAAGAAATGTCTAATAGTGATGTAATCCCATGGGGAGCATCGTTTTACTTTTGAAGTAATGCAAATAATATTCTGTGTTGCATTAAATTAGCATGAGGCTGATAAAGGGTAAAACCTATCAGCTATTTCGTTCTCAATTTTGCTGTTCACTGGTAGTGCTAGCAGTTGCTGCAGCAAGTTCAAAATGATAAACCTGATGAAAAAGTCTTTTAATAGGAGCTCTATATCTAACAATGGTCATGTCATGCCAAAAAATCAAGAAAATTAAAATAATTCAAAAAATCGTTTGTGTATTCATCTTGATTAAGTGAAATATTAAATATAGAAATATTGTCAGTCTTTAAACAATATCTGTCATAGGCCATGCCTATCATTGATCAGCTTTTGCAAAACTACTTATTTTGGGGTATTTTTGCATAGATTATACAAACTTGCTTTTGTGAGTTTTTTTAGGGAGGCTTTTCTTTTTTGGTTGTGGTTTTTTTTTTTTTTGTTTTTTTTTTTTTTTTTTTTTTTTTTTTGTTTTTTTTTTTTTTTTTTAGTTTTTTTTTTTATTTTAAACACATATT
>VZRX01014592.1:0-109115 GCA_013398075.1 Notiomystis cincta
TCCCATACAACTGTCAGGGCCAGAGGATCGTAGAGTGCGCTCACCGTGCACTTAAAGAAAAAATTCAGGTCCTTGGAGAGGGGGAAGGGTATACAGGAAAAATACCAGTAGACCAACAGACTAATATTTTAAATCGAGCCCTGTTAGCTTTGAATCACTATGTTAGAGGACATGAACAGTACTCGCCAATGGAAAAACAGAATTTAAAACAACAAGTTTTAAACAAGTTGTTTCCCCAGGTGCATGTCAAATTCCCAGGGGAACTACAGTGGGAATCTGTGTGGAAGTTGCATACTATTAGAAAAGGTTATGCAGCAGTAGAAAAAGAAGGACAGCTGAGATGGGTGTCTAGCAGGTGTATTAAGGCGGAATTAAAGGAGACAGATAATTGATGCAAGTTATACCAGACCTTCAAAAATAAAACTAATGAAAGCTGTGAGTTTTTGTCCACAGGACTGGATTATCGGATGCCCTCGTGACTGGTATGCCCTAGTGACAGATGAAGACAACAAATCGACAAGCATTCCATCCACACCTGGGAGTTCCATGCCAGTGGAATCCAAACGACGATGTAGCCCCCATGGGAAAGGGCCACGGTGCCTTTGTGTAATCCTGATTTTAGGACTTGTTACTATAGGACAGGCAGGATCGGAGTACCATCCCCATCAGCCATTCAGGTGGGTCTTACTAGACCTTACAAACGGTGATCAAGTGTTAAAGGAAAATATAACAGCCGGTGCCCTGATCTTTACGGAAACAGTGGGCAACTTGTTCCCCATAGTGGGAGGACCCAAATCTAAATCATTATGGGGAACATATTGGTGCCCCAGTTCAAACACAGGAAAAAGTTATTGTAGCTATCCAGGACATTGATTTTGTGGATATTGGGGATGCAAGACCATTGTAACAAGTGATAGATGGAAACCAGAAAGAGAGGACGAATTTTTGCAGGTAACATGGGGACCAAATAAGTGTGACCATCCAAAATTTGCGAGTGATGGAATGATATATCATAGAGGTACTTTTACACATTTAATTTTGGAAGTCAAAAACCTGACTAATATGGGTTGGGCTTTGGGGAAAATGTGGTCAGTATTTATTCACAAAGCCTTTACAGACGCAGGAGTAGTGGTACAAAATTATTAGGCTTCTGCCACAAACACCCCAGGCAGTCGGGCCCAACCCAGTTCTTAACCCACAGATAACCACGCCTCTACCACATACAAACATACATAATACCGAAGTTACCACACCTGTGCCGACATGCACCACCAAAATTCCTGATGGAAACCCTCTCTGGAAGATGATGCAAGCTAGCTACCAATTACTGAACAAAACTAACCCAAATCTTACAGAGCATTGTTGGTTGTGCTATGGCATTAAACCACCTTTTATGAGGCAGTAGGAGTGAGTGACATACCCACACGGTCAAATGGTACAAATCTGCCCAATGTAAATGGGACACAGAAAAGCAAGGTGGGACACATTAGCACAGGTGGTAGGAAGTGACGTATGTGTAGGTAAAGTCCCCAGACATAAAGAACAACTGTGTGTTAATAAGACACAGGATAAAGCCCCTGCAAAGTGGTTAATACTGGCCAACAATGCCAAATGGGTTTGTTCTATTATGGGAATTACATCTT
Organism: Notiomystis cincta; assembly: GCA_013398075.1. Lineage (NCBI taxonomy): Eukaryota > Metazoa > Chordata > Aves > Passeriformes > Notiomystidae > Notiomystis > Notiomystis cincta. The sequence goes on from VZRX01014592.1 coordinate 1,644, forward strand.
GTTTGTCGTTGGACAAATTTAATGGAAACTCAGAATATTGTGTCCAGGTAACTATAGTCCCTGAAATCTTTTACCATGCCGAAGACTTTGTCTATGACTCACAGATTACCTTAGAACATCATCTGTCAAAACAAGAACCCTTTTCAGCATTAACAATAGCTACTCTAATGATCATAGGAGGTGCAGGAGTAGGTACAGAAATGCCATCCTTAGTGCAACAAAATAAGGAATTTAGCGCCTTAAGGATGGCAGTAGATGAGGACCTAGCCAGACTCGAACAATCAATAAGTGCATTAGAAAAATCAATTAGATCACTATCTGAAGTAGTGTTGCAAAATCGAAGAGGATTGGACCTGATGTACTTACAACAAGGGGGACTGTGCGCTGCACTAAAGGAAGAATGTTGTGTATATGCCGACCACACCGGAATAGTGAGGGACACTACGGCCAAATTGCGAGAATGTTTAGAAAAACGGAAAAGGGAACGAGAGGCACAGCAAAGTTGGTTTGCATCATGGTTTAACCATTCACCATGGCTGACCTCCCTGGTATCTTCCTTGATAGGACCAATCGCAATGATCCTGATAGCATTGATTTTTGGACCCTGTATACTGAACAGGCTCGCTTCATTTATTAAAAGCCAGTTAGAGAATGTTAACATTATGTTACTAAGATGCCAACTGCTTTAAGAACACTCATCGCTTAAAATTCCCTTTAGTTATCCCCAGTTATACTCCACCACCTCCAGTTAACGTACCTCATATTTTCTATTCAATCGATAAGCCTCACATCTATTGTAACAGGCTAGTATTATACATTATAGAACAATTGTATTCGCTTAAGTTTATAAAATAGTTGTAGACATGTAAATGTATTGTTATGAACCCCATAGCATGAAGAGGGGGAATTGTAGAGTAAGGCCCGGCGCTCGGAAGATCACGTGATGTACGGAAAGCATAGGAACAAGGAAGTAAGGCATAGAATACTGTAAAAGGCAAAGCTATAAGTGCCAAGTAGAATAATACCTTATAAGGCAAAAGTCGCTAACTCACCCCCTGATTGGGCCAACACGCTCCGTTCCGCATTGCTAAAGGTATATAACGCTTGCTGTGTGCACAATAAATGCTATTTGATCATCCGCCGTATTGGTGTCTGTGGTCTCTAGCCCTATGCCAGGGGGATGGCTTAGCTCCGCAAGTCTTGGCTGAAGCAACTCAGCAACAACCTAACATACTTCCTAGATACTAAACTGACTGCCCAGGGAGGGGAGGGGAGAGGCATCCCAGATTCTAGGCAATAAATTTACAGATAAACAGAGGGATTGCAACACATCATCCTAAAGAGTTTTTAAACATTCCCCTCTCCTCAAGCAGAAAGTCATTCATCTTCTAAAAATACAGATTTCTGGGCCAGGTATTAGACACAACCATACAACCTCTATTTCCAGGTTTATCATCCAAAGTCTTTTGCTACAGAGTTCTCCACATCTAAGTATCCCAGGAAATGTTTTCATGAAATTTCTTTGAAAGGAGATGTTTTACAGGATCAATTCTGAAACACAGAGGAAGGACCCAAGTCCTAAATGCCATGTAATAAGAATTATATAAGAGTTCAGATCTGGTGTGCATTTACCAAAAAAAGAATGTGGCAATATATGACTGTATAAAAAATAGCCTAAAGAATGACTGAAGTCCTGGAAAACATGCTGTATAATGAACAACCAAAAAAGCTCAACGTATTTAGCTGTCAGAGAGAATATTAAAGCTTGTTTCAACTGTATTATCAACATGAACACAGACTAGAAATTTGACAGAAGGTATTTCAATTTAGTGGGCAAAAATTATGAAATTCACAGTACCTTACAGCTTTTTCTGGTTATGTTCAGACTAGAATAAGAAATGTATTTAGGCAACAATAAAGATAACTGAAGAGGTAGTTTAAATAGCACAGAAGCCAAAAAGATCAAATGTTACACTACTTCTAATGCCATTTCTTTCCTACTGACAGTTTATGCAGAGTGAGCATTAAAAAACAAGCCAAAATCACCACCCCTAACAAACCTAGAGAAATTGCATCTTTGGTCCCATTGAGGCCTTTCCACTTCTGCACATATGTTATGCACAGGACTTCTAGAGTGTGGACTGGAACACAAAAAACATTTTCTGTTTTTGTTTGTTTGGTTCTTTTTGTTTTAATGCAAAATGTCAATGAAATACTTTTCTATTACAAGTTTTTGCTGCATTTCACGAAGTCCAGAAAAAGTAGCAGATTCAGGCCAAACTCTAACACCATCCTTTTACATTTGTACCATCCTGATATTGCTGTTACGACACAGTGAATTGAGACTAATTCTTACCCACTGTTCTCCGTGCAGTCCAGCATTAATCAAAATACCCCAATGTCCCCAGAGCACCAAGAAGCTGCTGACTGCCTGGTCCCACTACTGCAATCTTTGCAAGACAATTTGTACTTTTAGTAACTGCATGACAAATAATCACAACCTTTAGTTTTAACATCACAGACATACCAATAGCACTTCCATAATGTCTGTGCTAATATAGTGGTATTAATCCATATGCTGAGATTTTGCTGATAACTTACTATAACAGTCTATAATCAGTAGTACAAGCAGTACACAGTCATCTCTCTATTATCTCTCAAGTCGCCGCAGTTGAATGACTATATTAAAATAACTGACTGTCAATAAAGAGTTAATTTGATGTCAATCTCCAGTTAAATCATAAGAAATAATAGGCTAATTTGCATAAATCTTAACATTATGAAAATTATATTTCAGCTGAGGAGAAACCCGATTAAAATTTAAGACCTTTAACAAAAGTTTAAGCATTTGATTCAACTCCAATTTGCATTACTAATAACATTACTCCATAACTTGAGTGTAATGATGAGTCCAGCAGATTCAGGCTTTAATGAGGGCCCTGAGTAATGATGAACAGCTGGCCACCTTAAATCGGGATGTCTGCTGAGAGTGGGCAATTTGAAAAACCATAGGCTTTCTATTGCCAATATTTCAGACACAATGCCAAAAATCTCAGAAATTAGGGGGAAAATGTCTTTGCTAGGATTTAACCCTCTGGCAATCCCAGGTGCCTGGAGAGAGTGACAATGTTCATTAAGTCAGCAACAGAGTGACACAGCACAAGAGTGAGATTTGACTGTTCTTTCATGGCTGCAGTCAGATTTTGGTGACGGACATGAAAACCCACTAGTATTTGATCTCTCTTCCTAGGAAAATGACCAAAACTCTTGCATGGCTGTACTGCACAGATCAGTGAAAGCTACTACAGAACAGCAGCTCTCCACATGTGAAAGGCATTGTCCTTTTTTCTATCATTTGAGAAAGTAAATTTCTCTAACACTGTAGGTATTCAGCACCGCATGCTATAACTTGCATCACAGAGCTAAGAAAAACATTAAAAACTACTTAGTAAATAAAAATGTGTCCATTAAATAAGTCTACTGACTACCATACATATTGTCCTAATAACTAGGACAAACACTAGAATTCAAAATCCACAAGGATGTAACAGTAACAGAATTGCCAATTTTTTTTAAAATGTTACCCTTTTATATTTTATAAATTTAATGTGACCACTTACTGCAAGGTTCATCACAAGTAAGCCAAATACATCCTAAACTATGATTAACTATCACAGTAAACTGAGAACATTACCAAGTTACTGTTTACCTGAAAGGTTATCACACCTTTCTTTTCACTGTTTTCTTTCCTAAGCCATTACACATACCATTATTTTTGCCAACTTTGCTATACTGCTTTCATACTGTCACCTCTTCCAATAAATTCAACATTCTTTTTCCTAAATCAATACACCATCAGCTGCAAATCCACAGTGATTCAGCCTTGCTCTCTATTTACCCTAATTTTCGTTTACTCCTGAGCACTTGTTAAACACCACTTGCAGGGTCCAAACAACACATGTACTGTGTCAGAGAGGAACAGCAGCTCCTATCTGAAACCTCCTTGATCAGACACAGATAATCTCATGCACGCTGGCTGCTTGTTTTAAGAGCACTCTCTACAACCCAGGACAGTCAAGAAAGAGTGGGTGAAGGGGAAGAGAACTTCATGATCACTGGATGAACTCTCTGTGTGGATGATGAACCCCAAACAATGCTGGACCCAAATGTCAGATCGCACAGGATTAGGAGAGAGAGTCAATGGCCATTGGACTCTCATTTTCTGAGTCAATTTCACTGTACTGTGTTATGTTTAACCCTCACACTGAGGTTGATTTATTCAAAGTTTCTTTATAGGTAACATATTTTTAGAAAAGAGAGCATGACACATCTTTGACTTTCTAACAGACAGCTAAAAGCAAGGGCCACACCAACACAGCAATGGAATGTCCATCTCAGCTGATTCACAGGAAAGATACTCCTCCCTAAGTAATCACCAGAGTAGAGCACAAAAGAAACCTTTGGAGACTGAAAACACCGACTCAGCTCATTTACAGGATTTGCTGCTTGCGCAGAAAAATGAGAAGGCATGGGAAACTAGAAAGAAGTTTTCACACTCCTTGCATCTATGGACACAAATCTGCCACAGAGAGAAGCTCTCAGTTGTTTTCTTCAGTAGAGTTTCATAGAGCATAGAGTTGTCTAAAGCGATTGGTGCAAAACAGCTGTCAGAACTTACTGATTAGACTTCATTCTACCAACTGCTAATTACTGACTCTGCCTGACCCCACATGACTGCATAAAGGAGAGGCAGGCACACTATGGATGGCATCTGGCCTGAGGTGCCTCATGTGCAACTAGAGCAGAAAAAGAGCAGTGTGAACATTAATGTATTTCTCAATGAAACATTTTATTCTCCATTTGCAGTTTTGGTTTTAATATATCACATTACAAGACTGAACTTCATTTTCTTCTGCTTATTCCCTCTCCCAGCAAAGGCACAGAACTGCATACTGCACTTAAATCAAGTACACTTTTGAATGAAGAATTTGGCAAACAGCTCAACAATTTGCATTGCTTTAAAACTATGTATATGAAGACTTGGAACAGGAGATTCTTGCTGTATTTGATAAGAAAAGCTATACAATGCTTCTGCTGAGCTGTCTATGTTTTGTATTCCTGCCAGTTGTATAGCTCATATACTGGCAGTTCTGATGTGCTTGCTTTCCTTAGTTACTGCCTCAGTTAGGAATCAGTGACTGCATTACTTGTATGGCATTTCTTGGAAAGAGACCAAATGGCTGCATTAGGGCAGTTTGAATGTCTCCTGGAGAAGCAATATTTCCTCTGAAGTGACTGAGAGACAGATGAATGAAAGAGAGTCAAAAATATGGGACACAGCTGCTACAGCTCTAAACTACACATTTTCAACTCATAAGCATTTCCATGGGAAAACTAGTTGTTGTGAGTACAGTGTCTACAGTGTAATTTAGTCACCAGTTGGCACTTAATTTGATCCTCCATTTAATTTGATCAAGACCTCTGAAACTAAATCATCTGGTGCTTAAAAATACAGCTTCCACTCTTAATTTTTTTTCTGCTTTAGTCAGGATAAATTGTCACTAGATAAATTGATTCTTGGCTACAATTAGTTGCTATCTAATTAATGGTGATGAGCATAAAGAACTGCTTATAAATAAATGAAAAAAGACATAATCCAAAAAAGATGGAGGCTGATCAAGGAAAACTTGTGGAACAATTAAGGATAGCTACAAACCTAAGAAAATATTTTTCAAAGAACTGCCATAACAGCAGCCAGGGCTAAATATTTCACTCTCTTATTAGTGTACTAAATGATAGCAATTTACTTCCGAAGTGTCCTTGCGAAGTGATGCACCCATTTTCACAGGTGAGAAAACACATATTTAAGACTTCTTCTTACATGATTGTGTGGGTGATATATCTGCATCATATCTGGAAATAAAGCCGCTTGACACAGGACCAGTCTGTCTCCTCACAGACCAGACAAGACATAGACCCTAACATAGCACAGGTTCCAATAGCAGTATCAATAATACAGGAAAAACCGCAAGTTTCAACAAGAATTGTGGAAAAAATCATCAATATTCAACAGAAAGGATGACATTATAAAATCAGGGGACACTACTTTTTAACTCTGTTCCTACAAGGATTTTGCTTTTAATCCTCAGAGTTCAAATATTTGTCCCACACAGATTTGACAGAATTAAACTTTTATTTTCTCTCATACAATATGTAAATAAGACATGGCTAATGCAGAAAACACTTGGTAAATGATGAGAGAGACATATACAGCAGACAATGGATAATGCCATTGGTAGCCAAAATACTCTGTAGCATATCAAATTCCTGGGCTCAAATATTTGTAGTATCTCTTAATATCCCAACTAATTGTTTAGTAGAACCAGACACAATGTATGAGGCTGTGAATGATCCATCATTACTGCACAATATCTTGGTAAAGCTGGCAAAAGTAAGAATACAAGCATGGCAGATACTTATAACACATAAAGCAAGGGGAATACTGATATCCTGCTTTCCCAGGGATCATGAGTTTTTGTTCCTGCTCTGTTCCACCTCTCCTACACCCCACTCCCCCAGCATGGGACATTGATGTTTGAGGTTTTTCTCTTCTCCAGCCACAAAGCTGCTTGTATTCCTATGCCATCCTGCACCAGTTCTTCCTTGTCTAATTTTATTTTTCAGATCATGGGCTGTACTGTAAATTGTCCAACAACCTTATTTTCATTAATTCATCCCATGATAGTCTATTCTGAGTGTAGCTTGTGTCAGCAGCACATTTTTGTAGCTCAGGTAATTTCCTCCTTTTTAAAATAAATCAGAGCACTGGCAGCTCCTCTGTTTTGAAAGATGCAATGAGATAAGACATCTGTTATTTTTTCCTCCACTCAGGACATTTAAAAAAAAAGTTCACTGCAGCATTTTTACACCATCTTCCACTCCTCACTTCTGTATCTCAAGAGTCAAACAAACAAGAGGAGAATGCTTAATAAGCACCTGAGGCCAAGAGTGGGTTAATCAGATTTGCAGTCAAGGTTTCTCATTAGTTTCTTATTAGAGGATGATGCGGATTATGAGAGTAAAGTGAAGCATTGCACAGCAGCATCTGACTTTCAGAGAATCCCATTCTAGCTACCGTGAAAAAAAAATAAAAATGGAAAGTAGACATAATTAGTTACTACAGCACAAGAGGTATGCCCATTGCAACCTGTCATGGACAATTTCACAGTCAGAAATTGTGGCTCAAATATAATGTGGTTTTAATTGTTCATGATTCAGAGCACTTTATGTTGACTGCAACTCTGTTACAAATAACAACCACTTTGCAGAAATAGAAAGACAGCAGCACAGTAAAGCCACACCACTTGCACTGCTGCTTATTTACATTATCAGACATGGAAAGAGGATTGTCTCGTTGAGACACAAAACAAAGGGACAGAAATTTGAGACTGCCCTTTTGCCCCAGCCCAACATAACTGCAGATTACCAGAAAAAAAAGGAATAGAGTAGATGTGACTAGGGAGGTAGCAGCATCCCATACTGGCACCAGCAAACTGAGGTAGCCCTCACTTAAGTCAAATGATTAGGGAAGAGATTTCATTCTTCTCCCATCATGGCTGCAGGCTTTGCCCCCTATCTCCATATGCCTACATTCAGTTTATCTCAAGCATCAATAATTTTTGAATAATTATTATTTATCTATTTCCTCCCTTTGAGGAAATATTTATTGTTTGTAAAATTATTTATATAATTAATATAATTAATAAATAATATTAATATATTTATTTTAATATTATTTGAGGAAATATTTATTATTCATCATCTATTTCCTCCCTTTGAGACTTTGAGATGGAAGAATACCATAGCTGAATACAGTATTTCATGTGGCCCATGAGAATGGCATATTTTAATTTTAAGAAGATTTTATTGTTTTTATGTCAGCTGCTTTACAATACATGTTGCATTTTCCATAGTCCCAGCTACTGTAATTAATATAAAATCATATATAAGAAGTGAAGTAAAATTCAGACATCACCTTGGTACCTAGGAATAATTTAGATGTTCTCTAAGAAACTCTCTTAGCTGAATCTACCAACATTTCTCTCTCCCCAAGGGAATTTTTTTTTTCCAATTTTAATTAAAGAAACAATACAAAAGCATACTTTCTGAAGCCATAAGTATTTGTACTTATATTAGCAAAGGCAGCACTCTGTTTGAAAGTTAATACTTTTCTATTCTCTCCAAAGAGCTATTCATCAGCACACCTACAAATACACACTTCCTGTAAATTATAAATCAAAGTGTTCTTCCCCTCGGTTGTCTCAAAGATGATCATTTTAGGTAGAAAGCTGTGTGTGGAGCCTGAACAACACTTTTGAACTGGTTAAAAATAAACTATTAAACAGAGGCTGAGAAGGACTTTGAAAAGCAGCAGGGGAGAAGGAAAACAGCACCAGCTAGCTCTGGTGAGAGATGAAGAAGTTTAGCATCTAGTAGAGAATAAAAACTCCCTGTCTTTGTCTGAGGGAGCCAGTGGACACTCAGTGCCTCATATGAAGCTCTGTGACTGACACATAACAGCACAGCAGCCTTTAGCTGCATGACACAGTCAGTCTCACCTCACTGGCCCCCTGAAGGAGGCAAAGGGGAGTGTATCTCTACTCTGCATAAGTCTATCTGAAGAATAGACCACTAATCATCCCTCTTCATACATGAATTTTATCCTATTGAGATTTTAGTGTGGGGTATTTTTTAAGAATAACATGTCTGTAGTAGAGTCATAGGATCATTAAGGTTTAAAAAGATCTGCAAGGTCATCAGGTGTAACCACTAACCCCAGCATCACAGGGTTCATCACTAAATCACACCCCAAGTGCCACATTGTGGATGCCTTTTGAACAGTTCCAGAGATGGTGATTCCATCACTTTCCCATGCATCCTGTCCCAATGCCTGAAAATCCTTCCAGTGAACAATTTTTTTCCTAATATCCAACCTAAACCTCTCTTGGTGCCACTTGAGGCCATTTCCTCTGGTCCTGTCACCTGTTACAGGGAGATGAGACTGAATCCGCACTGGGCTACAACCTCCTTTCACATAGTTACAGAGAGTAGTAAGGTGCTCCCGAGACTTTTTCTCAAAGCTAAGGGAAGAAGCTGAACAAGAGACACACTAGTTATTATATGCTAAACAAACATCTAGAATACTTTTTTTTTAAAGTATTATTGGTTTTTGAAAAACAAAAAAAAATCTAAGTCAAAGAGTAGCCTCGAGGCCACACCAGAAAGATTACCATAGTTTTTCCACAAGCATGCAACAGTCAGCAGTCACTCTAAATTATTTCTGATATAGACAATTAAACCAAGGAATAAAGTAAAAAGTGGGGAACAAACTAACTATACACAGGAAATGTGGACAGATAGCCTGTCACTTGCTAGATCGCCACAGAGCTTGTTATTGCTGTTGCATTACATTTAACTTTTTCAATCATTTAATAGCAGCTCAAACAGGTTTGCCATACCCACAGAAAACATGGCAGATTTAGCAAATGTAGAGAAATATTGATAGCCAAATAGACCAGTTGGTAAATGTAAGTTACTAATAACATCTTTAGTAGGAAGTATATTAGTAGTATTATTATTACTGTGACAAAAAAACCTAAACCAAAACCCCAAAACATCACCTGATAATACCTTGATACAATTTTGATAAGCCTTGCTTCAAACAAAAGCACTCAAACCCAGCAGAAATGCAGTGCTACCCACAGAACCAACTGAATAATGACAGCAGCAAACTCAAGATTATAGTAGATGAACAAAGGCACATAACCAGTACCAATATAACACATTTTAAAAGCCCAAAACAATTGCAATGTTTTACCATTGTTCAAGCTGCCTTTCATTCACATAAGCAAAGTTATGTAAGATTTTGAGGTTAATTTACCCACTCAATTCCAGAAAGTAAAACAGGGTAGGATGATTCTAGCAGGATTTATTCCCTATTCATGAACACCTTCTAATTTGGATTTAGAGTTTAACATGAAGAAGTGCCACTTTTCACAGTAAACTGCAGATTTAACAGAATTACAGTGCTAATTCTGCAGACAGAGCTTTATTGGACTACCCAGCGCATACATTTAAGTTAACTCTTTGCTCTCCCAACTGAACAGTGATGGCAAAGAGAAAGCAAACAAAAGAATCTCATAAGATGTAGATAATCTTCCAGTCCAGCCTGAGGTAGTCAGCAAAGAATTTAATTTATTTTCCACCAAATTGTTTGAGCACTTTCTCCACCTATTTGTCATTGGTAGTATTTAGATTTCACATATCCCCCCATTTTTTCTTCCCCTCCAAATTCCATTCTTCTAGTGCCTTATTTAGCTTCATTCAGACTCCTTCAGCCTTCAATTCAAGCATCAACTCACCACTGCCACACTTGCCAAAAAAACCTAACCCAAATTGAATGGAGTGGACCTAAAGAATCATTGCTCTGGAGAGTTTTCTGCAGAGCAGGGTGGGGAATAAGTTTAAATGAATCCATTATTTCTCCCATTGAAATACATTTCTTAAATTTCAGAGCATTTGGATTAACACTGCTCCATCCAAATGGCAGGAATCTCATCAGCTTAATGGACACTGGACCTGGATATCAGTGAAAAGGCAAAGCATAGCAATTCCTCTGAAATGCCAACACTACCAATAAATCTATGAAGACAGAAGACATCTATTTGGTGTATGAGGATCAAGTCTGTGAATGCTTACAGAAGATGAACACACATTGACTTGATGGGAAGCACTCATAAGCGCTGAAGGAGTAGGCCAACATCCCTGTAAGATGAACTCTCATTTTCTTTGCAAGGTAATGGGACTGGGTTGGTGGATAAGGAAGCAGGGAGAATGGGATGTAATGGATGTTTCTTGTAACAAATTTAGTAAGGCTTTAACACTGTCTCCCATGATATCATCGACAGATGATGAATTATGGGGTAGGTAAATAGACAGAGAAGTAGACTGAAAAGTGACTGAAATGCTGGACTCACAAGACTGTAATCAGTGGCACCAAATTCCAGCTGGAGGGAGTGCTTGGTGCTCCCAAGAGATGTGTTCTGAGATCAATACAATTGAACTTCTTCATGACAAGTCCCATTAATAATGGGAAAGAGTGCAACTTTAGCAAATTTTCAGATTATATTGAATTAGGAGGAGTGGTTGACACATCAGGCTGTTTTACTATTATGCAGAAGGATGTTAACAGACTGGAGAAGGGAAACAACAGGAACCTCATGCAGTTCAACAAATGAAAATGCAAAATCCCAAACCTACGGAGGAGCAAACCCATTCATGAGTACATTCACGAACACAAAATTCAGCTTCACAGGTAGAACCAATCTGTAATGAAGGACAAGTAGAACACATACCAGCAACGTGCCCCTGAAGAAAAGAAGGCCAACAGTACCCTGAACTGCATTAGGGAAACACTACCAGGTCAAGGTAGGTAGGTGTTCCTTCGTCTCTTACTTGGCACAGCTGAGGCAAGTTTGGAGCATTTAGTCTGATTCTGGGCTCCCCAGTACAAGAGACATCTGTACAAACCACAACAAGTCTAGTGAATAGCCATGAAGATGGCTAAATCTTGGAGTATGAGTAATTCTGTAGGTAGGAGAAATTTCTGGTCAGTAGCCCTTGTCCCTAGAGGTGATTTCAAATTCCAAGACATTAACTGAGAGCTTCACCCTACTGTGACAAACAGGTGTTGTAAATTCTTGAAGTTTGTGGGAGATAACTTTTTGCTGCACATACTTTGTAAACAAATTAGGCAAGATACCTTCCTAGACTTGCTATTTGTAAATAGGTAAGGATTCATAGGGGATGTGATGGTAGGTGGTTGCCTACCTAGGCCACCACCAGTGATCATGAATTTGTTGAGTTCTGGATTTTCAGTGATAAAAAAAGGACAGCAGAGTTTCTACCCTGGACATCAGGAGAACGAGCTATAAGCTATTCAGAGAGCTGTTTAGCAGAGTACCTTGGGAATCTCCTTTTGAGGTACTAGGAGTCTTTGAGGGCTAGTCAGCTTTTCAGAACCACCTTTCAGAAGCACAAGAGCAGGCAATTCTAACTTTAAAATTCAAGCAAGTAGGAAACAATACCAGATTGGCTGAACAGGGAGCTCCTCACATAGCTCAAGAGGAAAAGAAACAATCGTCTCTGGAAACAAAGTCAGGTTTCACAGAAAGAGTACAGACCTGTAATTTAGTTACGCAGGGAGAAGGTGCAAAAGGCTGAAATTTAGTTAGAATTGAAGCTGGAGAGTGTTGTATCAGATATTAAGAAAGGCTTTTTCAAGTATGCTAACAGTAAGAAAACACTGGACCAATATTTGTTGAAGATTTGTTGAAGATTTGTTATCTGCCTTAAAAGGATGAAGAAAAAGTGGAAGGATTAGATGCAATTTTTGGCTACATTTTTAATATTCATAGAGTTTGGGTTGCCCAGTCCCCTGAGTCAGAGGACCATGGGAACAGTGACACTGAAATTGTCAGGGATCAGCTCTATCTGAGAATATTCACAAATCTGTTGGGCCTGATGGAGTTCATTCCGGAGTAATGCAGGAACTAGCAGATTATATGGCAGGACCTCTCTTGATCATCTACCAAAAATCTTGAGGGTTTGCAGGCATCCCCACTGACTGGAATCTATCCATTCTTCCAAGTGTTAGGTGCCCCAAGTCTATCAGTTTAAGAGACCTTTGGACAATGACCTTCCACTTTTGGTCAGCCTTGAATTGGTCACGCAGTTGGACTAGATGGTCACTGTAGGTCCCTTTCAACAGACAGATTATTCCATTCTGTTCCATATATGAGCAGACTCTGGGAGAACTGGGACTTTCAGTCTGGAGAAGAGAAAGCTCAAGAGGATCTGATAAATGTATAATAAATACTTGAGGGGGAAATAAAAAGGTAGATCCAGATTCTTCTTGGTAGTTCCCAGTAACAGGGGAAGAGGCAAATGGCACAAATTGAAATACAGGAAAACCTATTTAAACCTAAGAAAACACTCTTTTACACTGAAGATGAGAACAAGTTGTGAAATGTCTGTCCTTGTAGATACTCAAAATCAGATTGGACATAGCCCTGAGCAACCTCCTGTAAGTTAACACCCCTCTCTGATTCAGCTGTGGTGGGAGGAGTGGACTACGGACCAGATGATTCCCAGGAGCAGGTTCCCACCACAGTGAATCTGTAATCACCCTGGGAAGAACCACAGGATGGGCAGACAAGTTAGCCTGCAGACATCCAGTTGCTGAATATCAAAAGAGAAAGTCAATTCATCCTAACCCTACTCTATATTGCAGAAGTATTTGACCAAAAGTGAGCAAATTTGCAAATTCTTGCAGCAGGCAGATCTTGAAGTTGTAGAAGCATCCAAAAATTTTGCTGACAAGACAAAGACCCACCAACTCAGCAGTCAATTCTGTGAAGTGTTCACAGCTGCTTCCAACCATGCTGAACCAAACAATTTTTCCATCAGTCTCCTGTGAATGTAAACAGCACTCTAACATGGCTTTAAACTCGGCAGAATTGCATGATCAAGCAACAATTTTTCATTGTGCTTCTAGCCTGCTTGATTGTTCATTCATTCAACTCAGAATTCACTGCACTTAGGTTAACATTAGGAATTCTTCAGATATGCCTTCCTCCTAATCTTTGAGCCATCAGCAAATTAGCAATTAGAAGGTAATGCTTTATTATTTAACAGATGTAAATAGCCCATTCAAACACCCCTCTGCTCTGGACCTCAGTTATTTAACTCAAACATCACAATGCAGACCGACCCAAAGAGTGACAGAAAGGGTTAACAACACACTATTTCTGTATCAGTGCAAGGACTAGTTAAGATTGTCTAAGCTGACTTGCTCTGCAGTGTTGCTTTTAAATCTGGTGTTTGAATATTTTCTTGCAAAATCACTAAAACAACCACAGATGAAGAGGTTGGAACTCAAACATATAGCAAGGATGCACATTAAAGGAAAGCTTTAAGAATTTTGAGATAATTCATGCTGGTCCAATTTCTGCCTGTGCAAAAGGGAAAGAGTTAATTTGTACATTTTTTAGACCAAATAAATTTACATTATTTTTGTCTAATTGAAAAATCAGTATTTCCTACTGGTTTCCAGATAATCCTTGTTTCTTTTTTTTTTTTCCCCTACCAGGCCAGGACCATAGCACTTTATTTTTTGCTTACATCTCTCTTATTTCACCATCATTTTTTAACTTTAAGATTTTTTTTTTCCGATTTTAGAGAGTGAGTAGCAAGAATTGAAGAAAGTTACTGAGGACTGCTGCAGGGGAGAAAAAAACCAAAACAATGAATAAAACTCCAAGGAGCACTTTTCTTAATGGCAGTTCAGAGTGGCAAGAGCCACGCATGGAGAACCATGCTGGGCTAGCAGCTTCGAGAGAGGCTTTTCTTTCAGTTGCCATGACACTTGTTTCCTGCTACCAAGTAACCCCCTGAGGGCACTAATATAGAAATATACAGCACACGTTCTTTTTAACCTCAAACCCATGAAACTGGCTTGGAAAAGAATGGACCAATTTGTAGAAAATAAATTACTGTGAATTGATCATCTTGGAGGGCTGGATTGTGAAGTCAAAAGCAGAGAGACTCAGACGAAAGCAGTTTGCCAGCACATTCGCCATTTTGGCTTTAATTCTACAATGTCAGAACTGCAAGTGTTTAATACTAGAGTTTAAAAGAACTTCAGAAGATAAACTATTCCTACAATGTATCTATAAAAATGATTTTACTGTAAAAGTATAAGAGCACTATTCCTGTATAAGGAAATGAGGAGTCTAAAATACACAGATAATTACATAATCAGAATCAGGGGAAAGATCACTAAACTTCATAGCTCTTTACTAGAAGAGGCAGGATCCATGCACACTCTTGTTGTTAATACTGTTGCTGTTACTGTTTGTTTATCTCATTGCTATTTCCAATAAATTGTTCTTAGCTGAGGCTTTGATCTTTGCCTTTTGTGTCTCCAGTTCTCTTCTCCAGCCACCTATGGGGGCAGAAAAGGAGGTGGGAAGCAAACAGGCAGAAGCGTGGTTTAGTGAATCTTGGAAAGAGAATTAAATTGGGTATTACCGCTCCTAAACTACAGGGATTAAACAGCACAGCCAAGGAAGTCTCTATACAAAAAACAATCCACAGCCCAGCACCCCTGTCCTATCTTTTTTATTAAAAAAACACCTAATTTCCACAACTACCTTCAGAAACTAAACCACACTTGGACACAGAGCATTAAAGACAAATCAGGCACAAATATTTGATATGTAATAACTAAATTCTCAAAGGTACTGAGCACATCAGAAATCCAGCCAAACTCAGTTTAACATTTCATCTTCAAATATAGGATGGAGAATTAATCAAACCACACCTCAGAGCAGACAACATTCACCCTAGCAGTTCAGCTTTGTTCACTGTACATTTTACCAGAGGATGCTACATGCCAACAACAAAAAGGCTTCTTCAGTACTGAATGAAGCCAAGGAGAGCTGCAGAACCTTTACAAAATGATGCCTGTCCTAGGAACTCTATATAGTATACAGGAAGCAGCAGCAGCAGCTCCCTGCTTATTTCACAGATACAGTGCAGAACTGTATAGGACCCAGCCTCATCAGTGACATTACCTGGCTGGAGGAAACCTTTAGCTCACCAGCTAGATGAACCATTTTAGGGTATATATATGTTAAAAAGGTAAATGGATTAACTCTGACCTAGTGTCAAGAAGAAAGGAAACACCCAGTCACAAAACAAAAGGTTGTATCTTCCTGATAAGTCGTAATAAGTATTATCATGACCGTCTTCCTTGATTTTGTTGCCTATATTCCTTGAACGTGAAAAGCCAAGACACCTAAATCCAATTTGTCTATGTCTGCAGAAATTTAAGTTTCAGCTCCTCATTACATGGCATGAAGGCATGCACCAACACCTTTTCCAGAACTCTGCCCTTCAAAGCTTTTTTCTGTTACAAATTGTGCTACTCTCTCTGATCCCCAGCATCACATATCACCTCATCAGTTCTGAAGAACTGTTCTGCTGTTTCCCCACTGCATTTCAGCACAGGGAATGTTCAGCTGTATGTGGGAAAAAGCTCGGAGACAGCAGGTGCTCCTACCACTGCAGAGCTCAGATAATTTTAGGTTCTGCTGTGCAGCACAAGACACAGAAATAATTTGGGATATCAAAATGGGTTTAAGCCAAGTCACTGGCTTAAAAAAAAAAATAAATATATAAGTGAGACTGAAACACCAATAAAACTGCCCTTCACAACTGGAGGTAGGATCATTAATTTTTTCCAAGCTCCTTAAGAGCAATTATACTCCTAAATTTTATCTGTAGACCTAATATTTTGAGGCTGTCTAACTGCAGGACACATCTCTTGGCAACTTTTACAGTGCTGACAGGACTTGGCAGCCTACAGTCCATGGATAGTCACTTTAAAATAGTCAATCCTCTGATGCATTGCGAAGTCTCTGTCCCTTTGAACTTCTCTTTTCCAGAATTGTTGCTCTTTCCTCAGTGCCACATCTCCTACCAATTACTGGTGTGCTGTGGAATACTGTTTAATAAACATTTTCTTGGCAGAGTACATCATCTAAGTGATCAATCATGAGTTGAGGAAACAGTTTTAAGTACTATATCAGCTTCCTGCATCTCCTTTGAATGGCATCCCATAGTCATTAAAAAACCCACCCTTGGCACTAAATGATTTATTTTAATCTAAACAGAGATTACTTTAATTAAACACACTTTATTCCTCTTGAAATTGACAGAGCACTTCCCTGAAGCCTTCTATCACTCCATTTATCAAATGATTTCTTTGAGAGCAGCAAGCTGCTCCTCACAGACCACTTTGCTCAGGGGCCTCAGTTTTGTTCCAAAAACAGGGAGAAGAAAAATCCACAATAAGAAAATACAGGCAGATTCAACAAATCTCAGATAGGAGCGCAGCTACCATGAGTCAGCTCCTGAGTTTGTAACTGGATGCTAAACAAAGCTGCAAAGGTTACATTGAAAAATAAAAATAAATCCATGAAATTAAGTGTGGGGGCATAGGCAGAGATGTAAAAAGAGCAGCCCTGAGGACAAGGGTGTGGGGGTGTTGGTTGATGAGAACCTCAACATGAGCCGGCAGTGTGTGCTCAGAGCCCAGAGAGACACCCGTGTGCTGGGGTGCAGAAAAGCAGCGTGGCCAGCAGGGTGAGGGAGGGGATTCTGCCCCTTTTGATACCCCAGCAGAGAAAGCTTGCAGGGGAAACCTTACAGCAGCCTTCCAGTGCTTGAAAGAGCTTACAAGAAACCTGGAGAGGGACTTTGCACAAGGGCATGTGGTGACAGAACAAGGGGTAATGGCCTGAGGCTGAAGGAAGGTAGGTTTACATTAGATTTTAGGAAGAAATTCTGAGGGTTATGAGGCACTGGAATACATTGCCCAGCAAAGCTGTGGATGGCACATACCTGGATGTGTTCAAGGCTAGGTTGGACAGGGCTCTGAGCAACCTGGTCTAGTGGGAGGTGTTCCTGCCCATGGCAGGAGGGTTGGAACAAGACGATCTTTATGGTCCATTCCAACTCAAACCATCCTGTGATTTTTAGTCTTGTGATGAATGTTCAGAGCAACTGGGACCATAAAAGAAGAGGGAAGAATAGACACATGCACATGCTGTCACCATCCTTTTGATACCAATTTTTTTTTTTTTTAACCAACAAAATCCTTTCAGAAAGATAAAAATATTTAGTTGATTCCCTTTTCTTTTCACTTCCAGTATATCTGTGGGTGTGGACTGGGGTGGGGTGGATAGGAGTCATCATACTATTAAGAGAAAAGACCAATTTTTCTTAGTATTAAACCAAAATATAACTAGAGGTATTCATAAACATCCTGAAACAATTAATTTCCCCGTTCTTCCAAATTCAACATTTTCAGTCTGATTTGCAGACAGGTATCTGAAATAGATCCAAACTATTATCAAATCAGCGCGCTAGATGACTGACATTCACCCTTCACTGAAAGTCTCTCAGAAAATAGATTCATGAAAATTGTATCCCAGGTGTCTGAGCTTTTTAATGACTAATAGAATAGTGTCTTTCCAGGCTCACTTTTCATTTGTTATTTACTCAGCAGTATTTACACATTGTTAAGGCAGGCTAAGCCATACAGGGGATAGACATGCCAAAATATAAAGAGAATTATAATGTTCTGGTTGCAAGATAGCTGTGACAGAAAAATATACCAGTTGTGCAGAAGAACTTAGGGATGAGTCATTACTCTGAAAAATTCAGGCAGTTCTTAAAATATCTGTAATTATGCTTCCTACTCAAGTACGGAATAGGCCTTTTATTGCCATTGAATCATTTACTGCCATGCCTTTCCAAGGATTTGTACCAGAGGAGGCTCTCAGAGAGTCTTAGTCCTGCAGTAGACGATTTAGAAGACTTAGGGGTACGCAGTTATCCTGATCTCAGGCTACAGGGGCAAGTTTTGTCTCCCAGCTGCTTTGAGGCACAATAGTAGAGGCAAAGCCCCACGCAAAAGGAAAGAAAATTGTTGCCAAAAAACAAAACAAACTCCTTCCCTTCACCCATCCCCCCCCAAAAAAAACCCCAAACCCAAACAAAAAAAAAACCACCAAAAAACCCCACCAAAAAGCCAAACACCAAAAAGATAAATTAAAATAACCTGTCTTTCCTAGTGGGCAGTATAAATGTATGAGAACCCTGATGAAGCTGTTTATCTTTCAGGAAACAAGTCTCCTTCAGACATTTTCATTGACCAAATTATTTATTCGCACTTCTCAGTATTCAAGCGTACTTAATATTTTTATGCTTAGAGGTGTAATTAAACCTATACAGAGTCTCTAGTCACTCCATGTCAGGGTTCTGTCTTCCTTCAAACGTGACAATTTAGCAAATAAAACTGTGTTAGCCTAAAGAAAACTTCACAGCTTTTTGCATGTAAAAGATTTATCTTCCCTGTTCCTTGTTCTCTGCTGAAGGAACAGCCAAGCTTGGCAAGCACATGTCATGTGCCCCAGATATCACGCAGTGGGAAGGTATAATGCACACAAGAGATTAAAAGTCCGTTCCCCTAGATCCTACTTCTGCCTTGGTTGGGTTTTTTGGTTGTGTTTTTTGGATGCCACCAGCTCCCTGATTAAGTACTCCACTGTCCGACAGAAATAACAAGCAAGTAAAGTGATAGGCAGCAACCTATTTTTCCTACCTTCTTGGATTGCAGAAACAAGGTAACCTCCTTACAGCAGGGAGAAATAACAGAGGGCTGCAGCTGAATCCAAAATTAACTCTTAATGAACAAATAAAAAACCTCACAACTACTATATATGAACACTCAAAATATACAATAAATTCCTAACAGAATGTTCTCAAAAATTAGTTTCCTAATGAGGTCAGAAGGACAGGCTACAAAATTTCCTTCATCAGTTAGTACCAGCTGCTTGTTAGTTGAATGAAATTCAGGTACCTCTCTTGCTTAAAACTTTCATCTGCAACTTGTTTTAGCTAACCTATACTTTTTCAAAGGAAATTTTAGTTATGAGCACCAACAAACCAATTCCTCACAAAACTGTACATAGGGATATGTCCCAGGTCTCCTCCTTCTCCTAATGAAAGAAAGTTCAGCCACCTTCTCAAGCAAAGAGAGGGCGATTTGCTGTAGCAGCATCCCCTGAGGAAATCTTAGAATGTCTCATAGATTAATTTTTGAATTGGGAAAGGGCTTTGGAGAGATACAGAAGACACAAGATCATGCCTGCAGTTTTACCAAGAAAAGAACAGATACCAGGCCTTGCTCTGAAAGCATATTAGCAGAAGAAAGAAAGCAACAGCAAGGGACACGTGTGGGGATGAGGAAAGGTTTTCTGATTCAAGGAATGGACTGCAGTGTGGTCTGGGGTTTGGAGATACCACAAATGCTGCTATTCAGTGCCTGGTTACCTAAATCATGTTCTATTTTATTTTCAGTCACCCTCTATAGATTATTCATTTTACCCCATGCAGAGACATCACTCCAGATATGAGGTTACAAAACAATAATGAAAAGTAGTACCCTGTATAAGAGGACACCAATTCAGTTGCAATTTTGTAAAACTTATTCATAATCCATAGAAAAAAGTGATCTGTTCTCTAGGGAAAGGGGCAAGCAAGAAAGGGGTAGGGGATAGGCTTTTCCTGTATAAAGAGTTCAATCTACACACGTTAATAATTGATTTCATTTTACTCTGTCCTCATAAGAAGTAAACACAATGCTCTAATTTCAGTGTATTATAAACAAATTAACAGCAAATGCTTTTATTTTTTCAGTTCAAATTAAATACTTAACAGACTTTGCCACAAGCCACATCTGTTGGTACCTCTCAGTACAAGTGTTGGACACTTGACAAACCAAACACACAACCTTTTCCATCTAGTCAGTTCTTCAGATTCTCTCTACAACTGTGAGAATTCAATTAGGAAAATTCTTAATTGATACAGACTGCTTTTCCTGCTCGCAATGACCCTTTACATCATTGTTAGCAGTCTTCTATGATTAATTATGCTAGTGACAGTGCACTATATTTCTTATTTCTATAGACTTCCAAAACACAGCGTTCATTAAAGAGGCAGTGGTGAAAAAAATGTAGTTATGCCGTTCATCTTTCACCTCTATTTACCATGGCTTTAGCCCTAGCAGCCTTCTATAAAAGGCTCTCAGGTCTTCCTTTCCCAGAGTGTGGAGCTGCAAGGCAGGTAGCCAAAGATAGAATATGCTACTACCAGCACTCTTGCCTTAGACTGGGGTTTGCTTGCCAGAACTGAGAGACAAGGAAGGAAGAAAAGAAAAATGTTGTCTAAAGAATAAAGCATCAGGATTTATATAAAAGCAACATGTACAACTTCACATAAACAGCCACATATGTCTAGACAAAACTTAACACATTTTCTATTGAAAGGATACAAAATTCACTTTAACATGGAGAACAAGCATAGTTTTTGCCTGTTATGCCTGTAGCATTTGCCATTTTCTGGAAATAAAGACTGATGACTTGAAAGAATCATGAGTTTAGAACCTATTTAACAAGTAAGCATGGAAATAGAAGACAAAACATTTCAAAGCAGCCACAGTGAAAATTCAATGTTTGGGCTAACAATATTTTATGAATAAATGCCCTGTCTATATATTTTTAGGTTTTTTTTCAACAAAGTACTGCTGCCTGAAAGAATTTCTGTGTTGAGAGATAGTTCTAAGTGAACATCAACATGGATGGAAAGAACACTATGATACATTGCACAGAAATGATTCTACAAAACCCTAACTGGAAAGCAATACTACTGCTAGTTTCACCTAAGGAGAAAAAATAATCTTCTGTCGTGCTTTATGTTTGCCCAAATGTAATAAAGCAAATCTAAAAATTTACAAGTGAATTTGCACTTTCAAAAACTCAAAGCCATACTGCTAGCACAGGCCAAACAAGAGTTGTCCACAGACACTAGACTCAAAAGTCCTCCATTGTAAAGATTTCTTCATTAAAAACCAACAAACATACACAGTTTTTCTGAACTCACTGAGTTGAAAAAGCAGCCCTTTGTTAACACTTAAAACCAGAAATACGTTGAATATTTTAGTTGATATCACATGAGCAGTCTGTTTAACTTTACTATAAACTATACAAAATTCCTGTTTAATTCAGGTTTTCCAGATAAATCATGAAATGACATCTACCTATTTATAAGACTTTAGTTTTACCAGCAGGAATTAAATTGATTACTTATTAGATAAGTGAGATGTCAGCATTGTCTTGATCTAAACACCACAGAAGACAAGTTCTATGCCACAGGCAGGAAATAGGACTGTTAATGGGTCTTAACCATGGAGGCCTGTAGAAAAAATAAAATAAAAATTAACAGCCCCCACTCCCAACAATGAACATATTTCCATCCAAAACAACCACCAAAGAACAAAACAGAGAAAAAAAATAGATTTAAAGTAGCTCCCATAACTACTTCAATTGAGGGATGATAAACTGTGGCTACTTGAGTTCAAGGCCCTAAGAACCAAAGATCTTTTGACCACAGTTCAAAACTGGCTAGAGCTTCAAAACTACTTTTTCAAGCAGACTCTTCCATGGACATTTAAGGAATTAATAAATATGTTAAGTGGAAGAATGGTTTACAAAATTCTACAGTTTCTTGGGAATTTTTACTGAATGTTTAACCATAATTGTCAGGATAAAATACTGATTTTTCCTTTAATGTAGCCATTATTACTGAATACAAATAGTATTGGTCAAGCCTAGAAAATGATCCACAAAAAAACTTCAACTACTTTAGACATATACTTCTACAGCTGAGATCTTTTTAGTCTGTAGATTGCTATTTTCTTTAAAGAAAAATATCAAGTCATCAGTAATAGCTCTCTAGATGGCACGGGACGAAGGCTCCAGTTATGGTCCTCATATCTAGATGACAGGTGGAAAAATGCTAAATAAAACTATAATAAATATATCAGAGTACAAGAAGAACCTGATCTCAGATATATTTGGCTGATTCCATGCCCTTAATTATTGGCCAACACCCTTTCCTCAGGGGTCTAAAGGACAAAAAAATTAAAAAACCTCAGAACAACTAAACAAAAAGAACTCTATCTTCTTACATGACTCCTTTGGATCCAAATATCCAAACATTTATAACAGACTGTTGCATAATCAGTGCAATAAACAGGGCAGTGGGGGGCTGTTTGTGGTCTGGGGTTTTTTTCCCACTAATGCAAAAACTCCTTCACATATTAAATATGTTAAAGCACTCAGATATCCTGTATATGTAGGACAATGTCCTTAATGCCTGCTAGCCCTAATGTCTTCTTCCTGGCTCAAATTTCCTAAGAAATGGGTACAACACTGCACTGGACAGCAGCTTTTGTCTCAGATATGGGGAGCAGGAAAAGAATGGGAGATGCCAGTCCCAGTTTCAGAGATGATACACAGGGGTAAGCAAAATTCTAGGTAAAATATTCATAGATTCATCTCTGCCAGTTTACATCCCTTCCTCACCCTCCAGAGCAGCCTTATAGAAATTCATCAACTTGTTAAAACTGAGAGACAGAATGGCCTCAGTCATCTCCTCGACCCCACCAGCTCCAGTCTATTGCCATGTTGACTCCCACTTATCTGCTAAACCTAGCTTGAATTTCAGATGATTTCCATCTTTATCACTGTACAGCCAAATTCAACCTCATTAAAATTTAAAATGCTCTGCTGTAACTCAGTCACTTAGAATACTTCGAATTTTACTGTGTTTTTAAATATGATACACAGTACCACAGAGACACACTAAACAAAGTAATTTTAAAATCAGTCAAAATATTGAAGTTTGAAAGGAAACTCTAATTCTGTAGCTAACATGTCTCTTCTATAAAAAATTTACTTTTGCATTGGAAGAATTAACAGGAAAGGGGTTAAAGAGGTTACCCTATAATAATGAGTAAAACTACACCTAGTTACAGCAGCTAATAACTTTATATGCAAGCACATACAGACCTGAATTTGACACACTAGGCAAGTCACATACAGCTCTCTCATACAAGTTAAAGAACAATGCCAACCAAGCAGCTTTTTCCAAGGGAACATCAGAAAATATTAATACACAGTACTTTAATTATTTTGAGAAACATATCTAGTCTTAGACTCTTTATAAAGATATTTTTCAAAACATTCTCTTTTTAAATGTAAAGATATTTAAAATAAATTTTGTCATCAGGCAAAATGACACTTAAACAGACTGATTCCTTGAGACCAAAACTAATTGTTGTGAGAGGTTATCACATTTCTACATTTATTTTCACTACCTGACTGGGGACAGAACTTTATAATGCCACAGGAGTCTGAAGTCATATTTTACATCCATACCTGTCTAGTAGCCTACACTGGTAGAAGAATCTCATGAAAGAGAATAATGATTTTTTGAACAGAGGTATTCTGATAGTGAAGGCAAAGAGAACAGGCTGATCTAAAATGTCATCAATGCTTTGAATTTGCATGCTTTGCTTTAGCACTTACACACCCAACACTATATAAACTTTGCAGCTGCAGCAAGTTTCACAGTGTATGGCACAAGCAATAAATTACAGAGTACACGTTCTGATACAGCACATCTAAATACATTTCCATCTTGTATTCATTGCAACAGATTCAGGGTGCTGTTAAATGTAAGCATAAATGCCATTCTTCAAACTATTTAACTGTAAAGGGGACATAAGATCTAAGTGATGTTCCCTACCATGTAATAAAGGGAACAGAGACAGTTTGACGCCCAACTCTCTGCAGCTAAAGTGTGTGAAATTCAGTGGCTAATAGGATAGGAAAATTGTCAGCATTCTTATGCCTATTCCTTCTTTTCTATATAGGATATTCTTTTGGTTTAGCAAACGAAAGAATTTTGTTCTTGTTTATTCTGATCTGGCAGAAAATAGTAGTCAGAAATCTGGCTTTACAGCCCTGTACTTCTGGTGAAATAGAACAGGGATGAAAAACAACATAAGGCAAAATAGTCTGGAAGTTAGATACATACCACAGTTGCACCAAGAGTCACAGAAGTTCAATTTCAATTATCACTAGAGATCATCATCCTCACTTACCATATTTGCACTGATAATGTGCAACACTAAGGTAGTAAAAAATCTGGTGTATGAATGCAACAACTAAGCAAACCATCTGCCGCGTGAAAAGTCAGCTGAGAGAATGACTATGGACATTCAGAGACAACAGAAGTGAATCACCCCTTTAAGCCAAGCTCTGGTCAAATCAAGGTCTGAAAACAAAGTGAGGATGGTGAAGAGACTATAAAACAATTGATGCTGGTTTGTGGTAACCTCGGGGCTCATCCCAGACCTGTCAGCACCTCAGAAATCAGCCTGTCACTTCAGATATGACTTGCTCTAGTTCAAGATAGCTTAAATACTGCCTATCAGTGGAGGATCAGAAGGAAAAATGAAGGCACCAGGATCAGTGGTAAGGGCACTTTAAAATGGGAAGAATAAAATTACTTTAAATCCCTCCAAATGGATCCAAACAGCGATTTTGATTCAGATATTTAAATTTCAGGTTCTGCTTCCAAAGTGAAGAACTGGATCAACCCTTTTAAGTTAAATTTGTCCTTCTGGTTTTAGCTGACAGCATCCAGGAGAACTTCCTCTGCTTTGTCTGTTTTCACAGAAAGCACTAGAGGGGGTTCAAAGGAGCTACTCAGGCTGATATTTTACTTCTGGGGGGCAAAAGCAGTCCTTTTTCAGGAAAGTGTATGACCTTGAATGCCTTTCCATATGGAGGCAGAAATTACTGTTTCTTCACTCATTTAACCACCAAACTGTAAGCTAGCAGGTTGATGCAACAGCAGCACAAAGCTATAGGATCTGTGGCTGGAGGAGCATTGCTGTTCAATTGCAGTAACAACAGAAATACTAAAGAGGTTACCCCACAGTGGGACCCACTGCAAACTTGCTGCACATTAACCCAATTTTCATCTGTGACAATGGAAGTAGATGTTGAACAAGGTATTTCCCTGAGATCATTTCACTGGCCTTATATCTAGAAACATTAATTCTATTTCCCTCACAGGGAAAATTTCTGATAACTTATTCTTAGAGTCACTATGTCTAGCCCCCAATCTAGAGTAGGAACCATCTTACACTAACACAATCATGCACACCAAAAACCTCACAAATGAGCCACCAAAACCCCACACCCCCCACTCACAAATGCCACAGCCTTAAAATTAAAGTACTCTGCAGAATTTCTATCGCCAAAGCAACCCACAGAAATATGTTCGTTTGACATTTGCAGAGGAAGCAATCTTCTTTCAACAATTTCATATTTTTCCACCTTTTCATCAGGAGCTCTAATTCTTTGCCACTGAAAAATATCCCAAAACTGTGTTTGTGGAAAACAGAAATCCCCACGACTTTTGGTCTGCCATTTTTCTACCTCCACTTCTGCTCTTTTCTCTTGTTAGAGGAAAATTTTATGTTGGTAAGGTATCAGATGCAAATGAGCTAGTAGGAATTTCAGAGTTGACACCTAAGGAGTGATTAGACAAGATGCCCAATTAGAATCTGCTGCTTCCTGGCAAACCCTTGCTTTTGCCCTTGAACAGACCAGCACTGAGGAGCAGTAACTGGAAGAAATGTATTTTCTACCTGAATATCCTGTTCTCCAAGGCAATCTGAAACATGCAAAGTACAGGAGAACTACAGAACTACAGAATGATTGAGGCTGGAAGGGATCTCTGGTGGTCATCTGGTCTAACCTCCCTGCTCATGCCAGGTCACCCAGAGCAGGCTTCCCAGAACCAGATGAATTTTGAATATCTTCAAGAATGGAGACTCCATGACTTCACTAAACCACCTGTGCCAGGGCTCAGTCACCGTCACAGTAAAAAAGTGTTTCCTGATCTAGAGACAGCTTCCTGTGTGTTTCAGTTTGTGCCTATTGCCTCCTGCCCTGTCACTAGGCATGACTGAAAACGGCCTGGCTCCATCTGCTTTGCACCATCTCTTCAGGTATTTCTATACTTTCAACAGATCCTCCTGAGCCTTCTCTTCTCCAAGCTCCACATTACCAGATCCTTCAGCTTTTCCTCACAGGAGATCTGCTTCCATCCCTTCAACTTCATGGTCTGCAATATGCCACAAACATTTTTTCTTTTCCATGTTTAAAGTTGAGGGGAGAAAAGGGTAATGAAATAATTTGTAATGACTATTTGCCCTATTGAACCATCTCATTTACAAAAGAATCAACTTTTAGCCACATGAGAGGCCAGTACACTACATTTTTCAATACAACTATATCTGTTGTTTTGTGTTGCTTTACGGCTGCTAATACATTTTCACAGCATGTTACAATGTGGCACTCAAAATACTGACACAATTGTATTTTGGGGTATTTGCAAGGGCTTTGGTTTATCTACAGCTTTATAAAGAGATAGAAACCCTAGTCAAAAAAACCCAAAGCTTCACATTAGCCACAAAAACTAGTGTGTATGAGGTTTGGTGGTTTGTTTGCTGCTGGTTGATTGTTGAGGGGGTTTTTTGCATGTCTGGTTCCATTACTGTTTGATGTTTCCTACCAGGTCTCAAGTGGTGCTCCCTAGGTCTCAGTAATTGGGCCAGTTTTGTTTAACACTTTTACCAGTGACGTGGATAAAGGGATCAAGTGTGCTCTCAGTCAGTTTGCAGAAGACTCCAAGCTGCTTTCTACAACTACCTGAAAGGATGTTGTAGATGGTGGATGTCAGCCTCTTCTTTCAAGTGACAAGCAATAAGACTAGGGAAAAATGGTCTCAAATTGTTCCAGGAGCAATTTAGCTATTAAGGAAAAACTTCTTTACCAAAAAGGTTGTCAATTATACAGATAGGCTGCCCAGGATTGTAGTTGAGTCATCTTTGCTGGAGTTATTTAAAAGAAATGCAGATGTGGCACTTTGGGACATGGTTCACTGCTGGACTTGGCAGTGTTGGGTTTAGATCACTTCCAACCTAAAAGATTCTGTGATTCTATCCCCAGATCCTGTTGGAAATACCAACTAGTGAGACACCTGTTTTCAGTAAGATTCTGGCAGAGCCCGTAAAAAGCCCAGAACAGAGGAAATATTTGAGATTATTCTATGTTATGC
Source organism: Notiomystis cincta (assembly GCA_013398075.1). Taxonomy (NCBI): domain Eukaryota; kingdom Metazoa; phylum Chordata; class Aves; order Passeriformes; family Notiomystidae; genus Notiomystis; species Notiomystis cincta. The sequence continues at coordinate 29,373 of VZRX01014592.1, forward strand.
TGTTCTGGTTTCCACCACCCAGGCTATGGAAGCCAGATATATGTAAGTGGAAGTGAAAGCAACCCTTGCGGATAGCTTTTTTTTGTTGTTGTTCAAGAGGAACTTTCCTCTTCTCTATATTTCTTTATAGAATATGAGCGAAGAAGGTTATAGCAAGTATTCAAACATCTATCCTGCCTTTCACAAAGGCCACAGAGCTTTACTATACTACTTTATATCCATCTGTACCCCACTCACTGCTTGTCTGAAAAGAAGCTTTATTACTAAAGCAGGAATTTGTTCACAGAGAGTAGGTTTCCTCTTCGCCTTCCTCCTTCTATTTTAACTCTACTCCAGATGTTTTCCTTCCTATTTGCAAGGCAAATGGTGCTAAATGAGAAGATCAAACTGAAGCAAGAAAGATGCCCCTTTGAGACACATCACTTTATGACAACCCAAATTTTATATTTGTATTAGAATAATTGCCAGAACAGCTGTGCTGACTCTATACCAACATTTTTAAGAATGGGATCAGTTCTTCATATTTTAAGTTCCTGTTTTGTTTTCAGTCTCATCCTCCTGTATCTCCTTTGCCCCTTTCCCATTATTGTGAGCTCTCTGGTAGTCTGGTTTCAATAGCTCTGCTCCGATGTCACTGTTGTGTTTGTCACGCAGGCCCTCGGTTCCTAGTGGCACAGGATCAGCAGCCCTGCACAGGTCTCTCTATCCACGTCAAATATTCTTGTACTGAGAACCCCCAGGACATGGATGCTGATGGCTGGCTCATAAATGAGTCAGCTAAGGAGCCACAAACCTCCAGGCTTCATTCAGGTTTTTTCTAAAGTTTACTCTTAGAAACTCAAGCACTGGTCCAAGGATTTTGACAGACTGTGATCTTTTGGTGGTTACTTGGAAGGACGAAGTAGCCAAAAGATCAGAATGTTTGGAAACCCATGTTGAACACTGGGATAATGTTTGGTACTGTGGCTACCAGTCAGGTCACAGCATCTGACGAATGACGTTAATCATTAATCTGTAAAGAGCTTGTTTTCATCTCTCACTAGACCCTTGCAAGAAGATCTGTACAACATAGATTTAAGGAGCTACTCAAAAGTGCCAATAGAAAAATCTTTTGGTTTACTTAATTATCCTCCTAATCACTGGTATTTTAATAGAACTTTAAGCAAGGTGGATTATTTTAATACCCACTCAATTTTAATTACAGTACTTTTAAAGAGATTATCTTTTAACAAAGATATAATCTCTGAGACATTACTAACAAATTGTAACCACAGTGGCCTTTTCTTTCCAACAAACAAAAGTCATCCTTATTTGGGCTAACATACTTGCTTGTGATTTTGCTTATGGCTCCTATCAGTAAGCAGCACTAGAAATAATGCAGACAAGTACTCAGTTCCTTGCCACAAGAAAATACTTTTTCAAGCAGAGAACATGAAAACATACTTGTGGATTAAAGACTTAAATTTTCCCACATAAAAATTCATGAAAATGCCCATTGTGCAGCTTTATGCCTTCTGATAAAAATGATGCAGCCAATTAAAAATTAAGTGGGCTTTATTAACAAAAAGCCTCTAAACTTGCAAGTCGGGACCCAAGGAATGGCGATCTGCCGAGCTGTGAGGCAAAGGGGAACGGCGCCGGCTGCGCGGCCACAAACGGTTGGGGCCGGAGGCACAGCCGGGAGGCGGGGGGTTCGATTTTTATACCCCCTGCTCAGGTGCCGCCCTCTCGGTTATCCCAGCCCCTCTCAATCTCACCGACTGGCCCGTTTGTATCCAGGGGTCGTGGTTGGACAGCATCAGACCAATTGAGTGGGCTGTCTTATCTCCTTGTGTTAATTTGGGTCCCTGGCGCCCCCCCCATCACCCTTGCTTCTGCTTCCAGAAGTTTCCTTCAGGCGCCATTTTAACTTTTAACATTAAAATACATATAACTGAATAACAACACATAAAACACATGTAACTGAGTAATAATTTGTTCCAGCAGAACATCACAACATCCCTCAACTCCCAAACCATCGATGTCTCTGTAAACATGCAATTTTATTAACTAATTAACTGTTTTCCTCAACTTTCATAACTAATTAAAGTCCACAACAATTTAACCAAGATTAACAGCCCATTCCCTGATCAGGATACGAAAGCCAATATAATTCTGTTTATTACACCTTCTCAAGGGTAAATTTGCTCTAAGTTAGGGCATCTAAGTGAAGAACTAGTTTGGTGACAGCAGATGATGAAATTAAGTTATTCAAGTTACTTTCAGGAGGATAAGTGGGGACCTGAAGTTCTGGATTGCTACAGTTTGACACGAGCGCAAGCAGGTATTTGAAAAATCTGTCCACAGTTTTAAAAACTAAGCTTTTGCCCACACTTTTGAGAGCAGGAAGGACATTTTGTTGAGCTCAAAATCTTATTCATGAATAATGAAGAAACACATCCTATGTTTAAAACCAGGAATTTATGCAACTGAAATTCTAAATCTGGTTGCTGTCAGCGCAGAACTGGCTGTTACAAAAAAGGAAAAGACAGTAATACCGTTAGAATACAAAAAAAGCCTCAATAAATTTGTAGCACTCAATATTTTGCACAGATGACTCTGTCTGTACCGTATTTCTTGGTGGTATGTTAACCCTACACTGCTCCTCTGATTCTTAAAGTTGTTGGTTTAACCCTGGGCTTGGTATAAGTGAGGATAAAGGTATTACAGCAATCTATGAGCATCTGGAGGAATATAATTTTCATGGGTTTATTTGTCACTCCATTTGGATTCCTTTTTATATCCCTGGTAACACAGATTTACTCTTTCATCCCTCCTTCATCAGTCTGCATCTCCATATCACTTCCAAGTTTACTATATATGGTGCCTTTTAAATATGTTAGATACTATTTCTTTATTCTCTTTTTTACCTCTGACGCCACTTTTGTCTAGCTTTAGCTCTGTGGTTGTTTAAGCAATGATTGGCAAGTTGTTAATACCTGTTAGGTCTCCTTAGCTAAGGCACATCTCTTATTACCCCATGCCAGTGCCCCTCCATGTCACTTCCTGCATTTTCAATTGTAAGAAAAACAAATTTTCATGCAGATAAAGAAAGTAAAATGAGCCTCAGAAATACCAGTCCTGAGGCCCTGCAAATTCACTACAGAGCTTACAGCTTGATACCAGTAATGGCAATTCTGTATTACTGCACCACTTGGCTACAGAACACAAAAAAATTTAAAAATGCCTCCCAATGTGCAATACCTTTTATTAATTTAACAGGTGGGTTTTTTACATGTAGATGTAATGAATCTTACATGCTATTCCCAGGCTAAGAGCACCCAGCAATTCTGCAGCCATGCTACAGAAGGCACCATTCAAGGATGGAAAGCAGAGGAGTATCTTGTACCCATGGCCATGCAATTATTCCTTGTAAGGCCAGAAACCTCATACAAGTAACACACTCCCTTTTATCCAACAGAAATTCTCAGAGTTCTCAAAACTCATAACTTTCAGTAATTCAACTCTATATACTGTCCAGAAAGGCTCTGTAGGCAAAAGCTTGATTATTTCCCAGTCTGGACATTTGAAACATTAACAATTCCACCATCCAAACTGTACCTGGATTCCAGACCACTGTATTCTCACCAGCTGTGGCAAAGACACTGTAATAGCGATATTTCCATCCTAAAGAAGTGATATTTCCATCCTAAAGATATACTCTTGTTAGATTAACACATTAATTGAAATCAAAAAGCAACCTCTGAAGCTGACCCAGGTGCAGCAGAGAAAGACAAGGATATACTTCTGGGCAGAAAGTCTCTTTCTATGAAAATCAGGTAGGCAGGATCCATAAGACTGAATTCATAGGCTCTTAATGAAGTCAAAAATGAACTGTTACTGGCAAGAAACATGAATAGTACACATGGATTTCTAGAAAGCCTGATGGAGCTGATAATTTGACTGATGTTATATAAATTAAAATATTAATATCACTTTAGCCTTCTTGTCTAAAGAGGCTTCAAATATTAATGCCTTTTTCAAAAGTAATTTGATCAATATGGTTTGTATTAATGAAAAAGAAATGAGTTAATTGAAGCATTCACTTTTGGAAGAAAAAAAGATTTCTGAGGGTTCATATTTTGAAGCCTAGCAAATATTCCCTTCCTTAGTCAACTTTTTATGCAAAGCCAAGCCCTACCTCAAAAGAAGTCCTGTTAAACATGCAGGGGAGTGACTATGCATTAGGAGATATGATGCAGCTCTGAGAAGTTCTACCATGGATTTCTTTTCTACAGAAGCCACATGAAAAATCACCTTACAACAAAACCTCATGGTGCCTTATTCATTCTCTTCCAGCCCAAAGTCATATTTTGCCCTTTGATTGATACGCTAAAGAACAGGGGGGGAAGCAAGGTGTGGTTGCAAACTTCAGGATCACATTCACTGACACACGAGGAGGGACTCTGAAACCAGACCTTTTTGTGTCCATGCCGAATTTTTACCCAGGTCCCTAAAGGTCACACATGCACAACCACTGAATTTGTCCACTGTGCCTCTAGCTCTCTTGAGGCTTTGCATTAGTAAGACAAATGGCTAATTCATTACAGAAAAATGTTGTGCATTTCATGATTAAACACAAGCCTCCTCAGACTTGGCTTCATTTATTTCCTCTGCAATGAAATATGTGCCGGTTTATATTTTTTTATTGCTACTTAAATACAAGCAGGTTTTAAAAGGCTGGAGGAACTATCAAAGCTGAATCTTTCATTCTAACATGAAGATGTGTTTTGGTCACTATTTTTTCTTGCTGCCATATAGTTATTTAATAGCATTATTTAAATGTGTTTAAAGAATTTAAATAATTGTTAATGATCCATTCCTTAGGAATCCAATTAAATCTAACCCCAAATGTGTAGACAATAATAGGAAGAGTGAAATCTTGCTCTTCTAACTAGCTATTTATATTGAGATTTATATAGCGTTAATTATCAGTAATCCCTAATTATACAGTTTTCAGTGTTAGCATAATTAACAAGAAACACCTTGTAGTATGCTCATGACCATAAATGCTTGTTTGATGACTGATGACATTAAATACTTGGGTCAGGTATTGCCTCCTTGGTGGATGGGGCTTTTTGTTTTGTGTTGTTTTGGAGTGGGTGGGGAAGGGAGTCCAGCAGAGAAGGGGTTATGATTTGTTTGTTTTTTAAAGAAGCACTGTCCCTGCCATAGAGACCTCGTGCATGACACAGCCTCTCTCAAACCTTCTCCTCACGTGCCCAAGGCTGCACAATAAGAGCTGGCTTTTCTGTTCACTACCTCACCTCAATCCCTGCTGTTGCAGAGACTGTTACAGCAGTCCGGTGGCTTTAGCTATGCTCAGCTGTTTCAATTAAGAGCTCCCCTGTAGATCAGGGCTCTGCTGTGCTAATAGAGAAGTAATTCATCAATATTTAGAGCTAAACCCCCATCATTTTACTAGCATGCATGTACCCAGGGGTCCTCCCTCTTTGCTATTCACAGTGACCTCTGCCCACCTGCTCTATTGCTATCCAGCCTTGCCAGATATGCACATACTGAGCTTGCTGTCACTTCAGCCAACAAAGGATAGTGCCAAATTTATCCTCTGCTGATATAAATAGCAGATAATACTGTCCGTGATGTAAATGAAAATAAAGACTCATTACTGAAATTGCTAATCCATGTGCATAAAAGCTCAGAAAGAAAATGTGTTTCTGATATAAACCTCCTCAACCATGCAGAACACCTAACCCAGTGCAAACAACTCTAGGAACTTGGCTGGAGCACATTGAATGTCCAAGAAGCAAGAATCTATGCTCTGAACCAGATAACAGAGAGGGAACAGACCAACAAGTCAAAACTGGTCTTCCAATTTTCCAAATCAGCTTAATGTGTGGACGACTGTGGCTTTGAGGTCTTAGCATCTTACATCATCACAAGCAGAACAGAGTGCAATAGCTCACAACTCCAGACTGACAGATTAATCACTACATCTTCCTTTTCAGTTTTTACCAACTCACACTCAAACAAAACACAGGAACAAGGAGATGCCTAATCTTATGCAAAGCAGAGGCTTTGTACTTCATTTTCACTTCTCTGGCTTCACTAATTCTGCACGTCCTTCCCTGCTCTACCCACAGTTGTCCACCAGCCAAGGAAAGGGCCTGTGCCTGTTTGGGACTTGTGCCATCAGCCTGTGCTCTGCTGTACCTACTGCCATTTCAGCAGGTACAAACACACAGCTGCTCAAATAGGAAAGTATTCATCAAGAATTACAACAAACACTTTTGGCCTATTCAAGAGTAACATAATCTGACTTTATCATTTGATTGTGTTATATTACAGGTTATATCACCTATGAGTTTTACATTTTATTACAATTGTCCCTTTTTTTTTTTGCAAGTCACTCTTGTGGGGACTAATAACAAAATATAACCATGGCAACAAAATAATAAAAATACTTTTGAATATGTTGAAATAATTTTTTAGTAACTCCTTGACAGATACTGTGGGCAAAACGTATGTATTTTTCACAAAATACGTGTTATATTATTGTCACTGTAAGCAACAGAGATAAATTATAGGTAATTTCCACTTCTTAAGTCCTGTTTCTATGGTAATATGAGCAACTGCCATTACTTCAGAGCTTGTTACCATGGTTATTTCAGGTAACTCCAGGGTTTTAATACCCTTAAACATGAAGTGATACTTTTTCCTCCTATTTTGTGGTTGAACAAAATCATAGTTCAACTTCAGGGGGAACGCGACTCTTCTAGTTAAAACAAAACCAGCCTATAGCACACATATATAAAGAGATAAGTCAAAGTGAATTACTTACCACACAATCCCTAGCTGACTCTCTTCTCCTAAAAGAAGAGTACCCCTTTCCCAAACATATTTCTATGGAAAAGGGAAGGTGCTTCCTCTCCAGGGTGTGAATTCTCTAACTGCCCTCAGCTGTGCAGATTACTCTTCCTGGCCATCCACATTCCCGGTGAAGCTGCAGAAATAAGATATAATGGGAAGGTGATCTGCCTCTCCAAATCCCAGCTCTGAGAGCGGACTAATCAGGTGTCAGCTGCCTTCCATCACTGTAACAGTGAGGGTCATTGGACAGTCTGGGTTTGCTCACCGACAAGTCATCCAGCACTTATGCCTCATTCAAGTGCTCTGGAGAGTAAATGGGCTTAATAGAGTCTTTAGTGGTAGTTGGGCAGCCTTCACCACTCTATCAACACAAATAGCACCAGTGTCCTCACCTGTGTCCTGCGGGTACCTCTCTGGGTTTGAAGGTGGCCAGGATAATTCTGCGTGAACCTTTCTATAGGAAAGGTGTGGCAGAAGGTTTCATGTACCAGCGGCTGGATGGTAATAAACATTACTCTATGTTAAAACTGATTCTTCATCCCAAGAAGAATCAGTTCCTGACATTCCAACAGGTCTCCTTGCTCATGCCCACTGTAAGTGTTGCTCTTTACTTGTGGAATTCTTGCCTACCATACATTGCTATAGATAGGATATGAGGCCATGGCACTGGGTCCATATGTCACTGAGACTGTATGATACTGCTAAGTTGGCTCCAGTGTTGTCAGGATTTTGGCCTTTTCATTAGCATTTTTCTGAAAGCATTAACAAGAGAACATTATTTTTTTAAAGAAAAAAGAATTTTAAGCCACATAATTTTAGAGAAAAGACAGTAACTGTGAAGTAAATGGGCCCTAGTGGCTCAGGAAAGAATCAGGAAAGTAAATATCAAGATCCCAAGATATTTCATTTTTTCAATTAATCCTCTATTTTAAAGTCTCTAAAAAACCCTCATACTTCAGGCTAGCAGTGTGATTTTGCATGGCTGTGATTTTTTTTTCTTCTCATACTATTTAACAAGATTCACTGTAGTGAGCTACAGTACAGTCCTTAGATATTTGTTAAAAAACAAGCTTTCAGTCCTATCGCACAACACTCAAAAATCAACGTCCGTTATACAGGTATAGATTTAATCCAAATAATTAACACTTGTCCTCTAATTTAGCTATTAATAATATCAGGGCAATGTAGTCTCTTAAAACAAGGCAAATCTGTTTTCCTATCAGTGTGTGATTAGTGGAACCTAATATTGATGTTCCACATGAAACTGCACAGATCTGTTCTGACTGTGTCTACATACATTATTAAACTCCTTGGTATAATAAGGACAGACACTACATTGTGTGGATTGACAGGCTACCATAGAGTTCTCCATCAGAGTGGAGGCATGGCCCTGTCCCTCTTTTGGGAAGCATGGTCATTCCAAAAAGTTTTAGGTTTCTTTCAGATTCCTTTACGTTCAGATACTATGCATATATGCTACACATTTTCTAAGCTCATACACTGATGTCACCTAAGGTGTTGACATCTGTAGAGAACAGTCCTGCAAATGGCATGGCAAGCTGCTCCATAAAATGCTATATCCTGCCAGGCCAGTTGGCAGAAAAGCGCTAGTCTAACCAATTAAATTACTCAGGCATTTTCTAGTTCCAATCCTTATTTGCAGACTTGTAACATAAAACAATTAACAAAGCTTTCTGTAGCTCTTTTGCTTGCACTTCCTTATTGAGACATGGATAACTTCTAAGATCCTGGTAAGCTGAAGGGCTTGTTTTTGCCCCCTAAAATGTGGGGCCTCTCCTGTTCTGAATTTTAGTCTTTATTCTATTTAGAGAATCTGCTTGAACTGTATTTATAGGCAATAATAATTTATAGCAGTGGCATAATTCTCATTTGGCTATTGTGTTTCCTTTTTTAATGGCAGCCTTGGACTCTAACATGACAAAGTCCTGGCATTTCATTTTCACTCCATCAAGGTGGCCCAAAGTATGAAGCTTTGATAAAAGCTCTCTTCTTTCTCTCTTCCTCCAGTGCACACCAGCTGTGCTCTTTCCATTCCCATACATCCTTCTGAGGATTTTGATATTTTTAATTGTTTGTCTCCTTTTTACCTGATAATATTAATTATTTGCTAATCTATCCATCAAAGTAATCTCTGACCTAGTCAAATCATACAATGATAAACTGGAAAAAAACACAGATAGGTGATTTTATATTGTCCAAGTCTCTGATCACAATTTTAAAAGAAAGTATAAATATTTCTGCTTTCCGTTTCCTGCATTTCAACCATTGCCAAATTCAGCTTCCAGATAGAAGAGACTGTATAAGACTAATGCAATCCCTGATTCAAAAAAGCTATCTGCAGTATCCATTCATTTGCTTTGCAGCAATTACTCATTTCTATTTGGAAACCCTCATCTCTAACAAAAAATACTTTCATATTTTTCTCCAGGTTGGAAGGATTTTTCCCAGCTTGGTGTTAGAGAGCACAAGGAACTAGACTCATGACAAATACAGACTTAATATCTAAATCTGAGCTACCTTTTTGTTGCCAGAGAAACATGGGTTGGAGGTGTAAGGCAGAAGAAGGGAAAGTAGAAGGTACATGTTTAAAGCAGCCTCAGAATTTAAAAATAAGTCTTCCATTACAGTTAACTGGTGACTAGCACAAAAGACAATTGAAATTTCTCAGGATTTGCTTTGGAAAGCCTAGGAATTCGTTTCAGAAAATTATCTTTTATAGAAACTTCCTCTGTGATATGGAATTAGTGTACGCTGTTAAAAGCTATCGAGTGATTCACGTCATTTTACATACACTACATCCATTGCTCCACAAAGTACCACAGACAACAGAAGAAACTGACTCCTACTACAGTGGACCTTCACTAGGACCTGTAGAAAATAGGACAAAAACTCCACCAGTTGAAAATGAATCTATTGTAACACCCCTTTTGCAAAAGTAAGAAATAAACTCATGGTGGGGACAGGCATCCCTGAAAAATATGGCACAAGTCTGTATTTCTTGAGAAAACTGTCTTCTTAAAAAGATTTCAGGGTTCTTTGCAACAGAAAGAGACAGCAGTAAGAGCAGTCACCCTTAACAGTAGAGACATAGGCTACCGCATTTCCCAATGGCATAGACTACACTTTAACTGGCATTTCAGAGAATGTTTGGCTCAGGCAGTGAGGTTCTGAGAGCACTTCTTATTAAGCAAAGTCAGAGCAACTTGCACCACTGGTTTTAAGGACAAGCTTGATTTGTTTATTATAGACCATCTACCACAGCGCATCTGGTGTCAGGAGAACGATGGTTCAGGATATCCCTGTGAGTACATGTTCTTGTCATTCCCACAGGACTAAAACAGGAGGGCATACCCCACTCCTAGGTTGCTTTCTTCCCCCACACTGACCTCGAGGGACATATTCCCAGTGTGGCTGCCAGCAGTACCACTTCAGAGCTGCTCCATAGAGCAGGATATGAAGCGTGTGCCATGTGCTGCTGCCTCAGCAAAGCACTGAAGTGAGCAGGGCCAGAGACTCACAGGAAAGTCTGAGAGATTCCAAATGCCTATGGGCCCTACACCTGTGACTTTGATCACCTGACACCTCCTGCAGCACCTCAGTGTGGGTTTCCCTCCCCACCTCCAGTCATCTGCAAGGGCTCAGGCTCACCACGGAGCATCATTTCAGAGGGGAAGTGAGGGAACTTGAGCATTAAAACAGTCTCTGCTCAGCCTGGAGCTCAGAGCACCTAGGGACATAACTGCTGTGTTAGAAGGTCTCCCCACCTGCAGGGTGAGATACCATCAGGAAAAAATGGAGATAGGCAATCTCAGATCACTGATTCTAGTCACCTGTTATTGGATGCTCTGGACCTCGGCTTGACCTATCTCTCCTTCTCTCCGAAATTTCTCCATCAACTGCTTCCAGTCTCTCAGGCAGGAAGTGTATGGACTCCAAATGGAGGAGGCAGGTCACAGTGAGTATCTCATGGGGCCTTTTCATCTGTAATCCTCTCCCACATAAAGGAAAAAGGCACATTTTTATTATAAATCAATCCCAGAGAATAACCACTATCTGCAAAAATGTTAACAATTAAACTATAATTCAGGGATTTGGAAACTAAGCACCCTGTGCATGAACAGATTAATAGAATATTGTCTATGTAATTCTAGAGAAAACCAATTAAGCTTACCATCTAATGAGCAAAGATGCTCTCTCACATCTGCCAGCAAAACAAATCAACATAATCTATTGCAGGTGGTTGTGCTTTTTATTCGCTATGTTACAGAAATGATTCAGCACCATAAATTATGGAACCATAATCAGCAATTGGTAATATGGGGGAGTTTATCCTTTTCTTAGTTTATAGGCTTATAGCTACTGTTACGTCAAAAAAACCCAGCACTCAGATTTGCGCCCACAATTAACATTTATTCATAAAACATCAAGTATTTTTTCACCAGCTCTTAGACTACATGGCATTTCAAGACATCGGCCAAATTGCAAATAATGACCAAAGTTCTGGAATCATCACGTTCTGCCACAGTTTTGCCTTTCAAGGAGATGATCAGAAAGTCATCGAATTAGGAGAGATTTCCTACTTGGATTACAAGAGGGATAACACTTTTCCTGTTCTGTTTCTGTGATATTGGGAAGAATCTTGTTATTTGATGATGCACCTTTCTCCTTTGGTTGCCCTGACAACATTTGTACAGGATCTTCTAACAACACCTAAAAACTTCTGGGTTCAGTAGGAAAATGTTTTGGGACATGCATGTGCATAAAAGAACTCTAGCCCCTAATGTAAAGTTGTGTACCCATAGGCAAAAAAACTTCATATTTTTCTAAGATTTGGTAAAATTACTGTTTTCTGGCACAATGGGCTTTTCTAATGAGTCATAGAGGCATGCAGAGTCCCATAGTAAATCCATGATATAAAACAATTTAACTGAGGGTGGTTAAATCAGTGAGAAATGTGGCCCATAATCATTATCCATAGCTGCAACTGAATCCAGCGTAAGTGTAGCCCACCCTCCAGTCATCCCAAAGGTGATACAAGGCTCAAGTAACCGGTGCTGGAATTTTCTCCCTCTGAAAGAGTAACTCACATAGTAGAAATAATAACATTATTACACCCTCCAACGTATAATATTATAATACAAAGGAAACTAATTTCTGCTTGACAAAAAGAAATCAAAACACAACTTTTAGGGAAATAAACTTTCACATCTAATAGTCCAAGTTGGAACTGGATGCAGGATCCATAACCGGGTAGGTGTCTGACATCTAAAGGTTTAGAAACTTAAGATAGCAAGTAATACTTCAGAAATTCTATTCTTTTTCAGTTCATGTTAGAGAAAACTTCAAATGAAAATAACAGATAGTAGATTTCCTTTATCCCCATAGTGCTCTTGAAATTCTTTTGAAAAGTCTCAGAAAAAAAAATATAAATCCTTAAATAAACTAAACATTATGAACAACTTTACCATTTATATTTTTTGATTACATGTTTGGTTTGGTTTTTTTGGGGGGGAGTATGTTATTTTTGTTCATTTTTCATTGCTTGGAGAGGCCATTTCTTTGTTTAACAAAAAAAAAAAAAATTTCCTACCTTTAATTTGAAGGCAGAAGGTCTCTTCAGTTTGGTTCCTGCTTTTCCTTCAGACGGTTGTGTACCTTCACTTCACAAAGCATGCTGAGGTCACTAGATGCCTGCACAGCCATTCAGCAGAGGTCAGCGAACAAAATTCAGAGGATAACTGTATGCTTTTCACCCCTTCTGCAAACACTTTAACAGAGCATTTTGATGGAAGAATAAAGGAAGAACATCTGTCTTCCCAGCTCACAACTTTCTCTGTAACATTTGACAGTGATCCTGACCGAGCTGGAGGTGCTCAGGGTTCTGAGGAGAGAACCAGCGTGGCTTGTGCTGAGAGACTCATCTGAACCTCTTGTAACACATGAACAAAGTTACACAGAAAGAAACAACTTTCTGTTAAGCTACAGTAGCGTGAAAAAAACTCCACTGAATCCCAAAGGCATAGAAGCGAACTTATTTATCTTAACTAAAGTAAATTGTGACTGACATCACTATAATACAAATAGTTAAAATGTCAGAGTGGTTTATTGCTTATTAGTATAATGTTTTCATAGTGAAGAAACCTTAAAAAAAAATTCCTGTGGAATAATGTTATTACCTGAGATCTGAAATAAATCCCCTTCTTCCTTTGCATAGTAGCCTATTCCTTGTCTAAATGACACTCAGTCAGTGCTATTACTGAATATAACCTGAAAGTGATCAAGAGCACCTAAAAAACACATTATAAAGATCTACATGTTTCCCAGAATAGAGACAAGGTCCACTGAATCTGTAAAAGTGCCCATCTGTTACAGGTAACCTTTCAATGGGGTCTCCTTTAGCATTATTCACCCTCAGTGATGATCTGGTGATTCTATAAAAATAAAGATACCAGAAAATGCATCAATCTGTGTCCTGTATGCTTATGGAAGTTAAACTGTTCTCATGTTATCTTTCTTAAGATTGTACAGCTTCTCTATATTTAATATTTCTAACATATTCACATCTACAAACTGATGTCCCTGAGAAGCAAGGAAGCAATGTCATTTTCCCCTCTTCAGCTGCATTCTCCCCTCAGCTATAAGGGTTTCTTACTCTCACAAATGGAAAGACGCACACGAATTATAGGAATCTCAAGAATCACATTATTTCTTGTAATTTGACGGGAGATGAAGGTTCCAAACCCTTATAAGTGTACATATACACTCTTTCACACTTCCTTTTCCCAAAACTCGTAGGAGAGCAGAGAATTATCTCTTCTGTGTTCAATTATGCTTGTGGTCTTCTTAAAACAAGACACTATGAAGATATGGTATCTGCCTGATGTGGCCCTGCTGGTCCTCTCTCCTTAACTATGATTAGTTGTTTTTCTCTTACCTCAGTTTCTAGGAATAGGATAAATCCTTATCTAACTGAATAGGAAATGACACTATGAACCAGTGCACAGTGAAAAAATAACTTCTGCCTGGATCTGGGACCACAGAGAGAGTATCAAGAGCAAAGCCTAAAAATAGATGAGTTAAAGGAGAATGGGTCATGCCACTAGAGGCTCTCATTGGATATAAGCACCACTACAACTTGCCAGCCTCAAGGATGTCAGCTAGAGGTTGGTAGCAAATTGCACACATTGCCATAATCATGTTCAGCTTTAGTGAACAATTAGCAATATGATGTTCTTGTGTACCCCTACATACACATTTAGGAAGTACGTTAGCTTCCTAAACTTGGCATCATCTGTTCTTCACTGAGTTGTTTTTTTTTCCCCTGGAAACTTAAACATGCCTCTAAGATTTTGCAGATGGATGAAGCTACAAGAATTTCATGACATACATTTTCTGAATTAACATGTCTGCTTTTCCTTACCTCAAGAATCTTATCAAAGAGGAGTTTATGGCACTAGCCCTGGCAGACAGCTCTTCCCTGCTCCTATTATATGCTTTTCATTTTTACATAGTGCTACAGTTTTGCCATAAACATCCCTTTGATTGCACAGAAATTTTACTACAGAAGTTCTATTACAGACAGTGAGATAACTTTCATATAACCTTAGCAGAGCTTCCTCCTTTGAAGGTTTTTTTTTAAATTAATATTGTACATATGCTTCACCCCGGCCTATAATCCTTCCTATATAAAGATTCCCGCTTTTTTCCACAAGTGCACACTTCCAGTAATCTGTAATAACAATAAGCATTTGCAGTTACATGCATAATGCATTTTTATTTTAAATGAAACTTCAAAGCCAGCTGCAGAAAGCTAACTCTATTTAACCTGCATTATTAATGACACAACACAGAAGAGACAGTCCAGTGGCACCATTAAGCCAATATTAATGGCACTAGTAAATTTAAGAAGGTGAAGTTTTTCCATAAAAACTATATTGTAGTAGCAAGTTTAAAAAATAAAAAAGGATAACCTGATGTTTCACTATGTTTTTCCTAGTCACTGTAGTTGTGTTAGAATGGTACAAAACTTTCAAGCTCTTACAGCATACATATTTATATGCATATATATATATATATGATCTGATCTAAGATCTGATGTCTAAATCAGCAGAGGTAACACATCTCTATAGCTGTGTCTGTACACCAAGAAGACAGAAAATGTTCTATATAAATTGAGAACCTCAGAGGTCAGCAAACTGATTTTTACACCTTGCTTGTGTGCTCTGCTAGTCCCAAAAATTTCAGCCTCATATTTACATCTAACCAGACACATATGTGTTATGCCAAGCTGCTCAGTTTTAAGCCCTTTCCTGAACACTTTGAAGCAAAAATACTGTGCACAAACCTTCTGTTCCCTGAAAGAAAATAAAGAAAGCCTTTTTGAAGAGGAAACACAGCAAATAGAACAAACTCTTGTCTGCCCTGAGGTCAGGTTATGTCAGTGAGTAACTCTAAAGAGTAGAGACTGTTTCTATATCTTCTTTCCCAGAGCGACCATCTTCTAAGGAAAAGTCCCAACAAAGCAACAGCTTTGTGACAGTTGCAGGCGTCCCTACAGGAACACCAATTATTTTCAACACCATTTTCTAAAACACATGCCATGGGAGGAAGCAAAGTGTACGTGTGTTACTCCAAAAGATAACATTTCTTGTAGCCTTAAGGGAGCTGCGCCAACAGGCTCCGTGTGGAGTACTTCGTGTATCAAGTAGCAGATTAATTGTCAGCTTCACCACACAATTTACTTTAAGTGAATGTTTCAGTATGTAACTGTATGAATGCATATTGACAAATGACTGATTCTTTGGAGTCCTGCTGAATAGCAAAGGCTGTCATAACAAATTGCTGCTGTTCAGGAACAGGTATCTAGAAAAAGCTGATGCAGACAATGCTTGTGACTGTTGCCCAGCACTTTACACAATAGAAGCAAAACACAATTGTTTTCTTAACATTCATAATTCTGCCATCCATCACTAGGAATTCTTTTGCCATTCACGCAGACATAATGAGCCTTACCACAGGAAGTTCAGCAGTATTTCAAAACAGCATCCACTAGAGTCTGCGTATTGTAGAAGGTTGTTTATGCACAGCTGTACTACTGATACATAGCCATGATGCCCATGTATGATGTCACGTTGCAACCTCATAACTTCACAGTAGCTGTGTTTTTTTTCTGGAGGAGAAGTCATTCCTAAAGGATCACATTAATATTCCTTGATATTGTCAGAAAAAAATGTGACCTAGTATTCATCTCTTCCAAATAAATGTCATATTTCAATTGACGATAGTCTGCATCATTTATGATATTAAACAAGGATGATATTTCAATCTCCTCTATCCAGAAGGATGATGATCTAGGTTTGACTTAAATCAGTTAAAAAGGTCATATTTTGTTTCCTCAATAAAATATAAATACAGTCATTAAAAAAATGTGATATTTATCCCCCAGTTGCCAGTTTATACTGACAAATAAAACAGAAAAAAAAATAGAAACCCATCTCATTAACTGAGTTCCTATAACACCAGGATTATTGCATTAAAGAACAATTCCAATGTTAAGAAGTGTGTTGTGTGATTTCTTACCATTACTCCTGACTTCCCCATTTCATAGTCTTTATACTGACTTTAGATTAGATATTATACCTTGTACATTTGCATCAGCCAGAAAATTCAGTCTCCTTTTAATTTGGCCAAAGAAATGTTCTACTTCCTATACCTGTTTGCTGAAAGCCTCCTCCATCCCATCTAGTGTGGTAACAGGAAGGTTAAAATGCAGATGAAAATGGGTCTGATTCTGACAGAAAATACAGGTGTATGTTCAGTAGTTGCATCCTTTCAGACACAAAAGGATGACACAAAGCCCTAGGAGATCAAACCATGGGGTCTGTTCACAAGCAGCCCACGTGGAAATTTTGGCTCACTGAGAATTGCCAGCCTGCAGTAAGGAGAGGTCTCATTTAAGACAAATATCCATAAATGTACACATTTACTTACATGAACTTAATTCCACTCCTCATTTGAAGAAAATAAGCCATTTCTTGGGGCATTTTCCGAACTAAAAATAGATAAATTAAATCATCCTGCTGCCCTTTTCTCTTCTCATATCAGGCACAGAGACAGATCCTTCATGCCATGTAAAACATTGTCAACAGAGCCTAGTTTAAGAACAGTCCCTAAAAGTGTACCTTGTCTTCATATTCACTCCTATCAATGACTCAGGGGTGTAAGATCCTCA
Source organism: Notiomystis cincta (assembly GCA_013398075.1). Taxonomy (NCBI): domain Eukaryota; kingdom Metazoa; phylum Chordata; class Aves; order Passeriformes; family Notiomystidae; genus Notiomystis; species Notiomystis cincta. Next base: position 46,495 of record VZRX01014592.1, read on the forward strand.
GGTCTCTTCATGGCTCTTCTTGAGCCCATTGGTAACACCAATATCAGGTACCCCCTTCCTCTGGTCCCTTAAACAATTTTGGACAATATCTCTGGTAAATAGATCCTTTGCAAGTCTCAAGATTAGAACTTGGCATCTTATGTCCAAGAGTAAACATAGAAATATAGATATGTGTCCCCCCTTCTAAAAAAAGTTCTTAAAATTACAGATTATTTTCTTGCAGAACTTGAAAGTAACATACCAAAGGTTTACTGAACTCATATTTGTAAGTCTGAATAAGTTTTGAGAGACTTTTTCCTAATTTTCCTTAAAATAAAAATAGAAATTCACTATCAACAATATGCCTTGTACCTTGTAAACAAATACCTTGTACAATTGATGCATTCACAGGAATAGAAGTCTCACACACTCCCAATAAATATTTGCTTAATGAATGCCAAATCCATGAGGAGGGTCAGAAAGAAATCTGATTTGCCTTCCCTTTTAGATGTCTCTTGTCATTTAATCATGAAGGAAAAAGAATAGGATACAATTTTAAAAGGTCAATTACTCATAAGTAAATGGCTGATGACAGTCCACAGAAAAAGCCTAGAAACACCCTATAGGTTGAAATAGGCTTTATTAAGTTTTTGAGTGCTTCCATGCAAAAAATTGAGTTCAAAATACATTCTGATGATTTATAAGCAGCAGGAGTTAAATTGGACAATTACATATTCAATACTAATTAGCTCACTTGTTAATTGGTGCTTTTTTGATAATCAGTATTCTTCAGACATATGCTAATGTGTGCATATGGCAAGGTTGTGACATCATGAAACAAGCATGAATATAGTTATGACAGCTAAGTGTTTAAAACCTAGATAAGAGAAAAATGATGTTTTAAAGCTGTTATTTCACTTTTTCTTCAGATCAGTTTATAATCCTTTTCATTCCATTGCAAATATGCACACAATCTTCCTTGTAGCATCATCAGAGCTATTTTGTTACTTCACCTTCATGTATTTGGATTATTTTTAAGGGCAATCTCAATCTTAAAAATGTCTTGAATTTGGATTGATTTGAGAATATGTAGAGTGTCTATTTAACATATGTTTATTTTTAAAAATTCATATATTCTACTTGAACACCACTTTTAACATAGCTTTTGTCTGTCAATGTGCATACTTTTAACACTAAATATTTCCTGAAGTAAGCCAGACAACGCCACAACCTACTGTTTCTACTATTTTTATATCAAAGTAGCAGGAATAAGACCTTTTTAATTTAAATTAATTTTTTTTTCTGGACAAATAAAAAAAATGTTTTGACTCTTTTTGGCCCATCTTTAGCAGTTTAGTGCAGAAACAGAGTATTAGCTCACTGAGTTTCCACTGGTTCTGCTTCATGTGATTAGCCCATTCAACAGGTCTTCGTTTCTTCCTTCCTATAACATCACAACCACACACCCACTGACCACTGTTTCCATACCTCCCACCCATAATATGTCTCCCAGCTTCTACCTTTCTAGATGGAAATTTGTATTTTCAAGTGCAATTTAATTTTCCCTTCCAGCCAGTCCTCACTTTTGACTACACTGTCGCTGCAAATCATAGAATTAAATAATGGCCTGGGTTGAAAGGGACCTTAAAGATCACCTAATTTCAACCTCCCTGCCATGGGTAGGGACACCTTCCATCAGACCAGACTGCTCAGAGCCCCATCCAGCCTGGCCTTGAACACTTCCATGAATGGAACATCCTCCTCATCTCTATCACATCAAAGTTCTTTCATCTTTAGAGACTGATACATTGTTGTGCTTTTTTCACAATGAAACTGTAGTCAGACCTTTCAAAACTTTGTTTCTTTAAGCATAAGGCCTTAGGTCAATGTTATATTTCAGACATCATCTCTTTATATTCTTCTAGATAAAAAGAAGTAATTCCCTGATCTGTCTGGTGACAGTGAGAAATATTTGTCTCCTTTTTGAAATACTAAGATGCAAGCTATTCCCCAAATGTTACTGTCTTATCAAGAAGAAGGTAAGTTGTCAGCCCTTTAAAAAGAAGGTGTTTATAAAGATGTGTGGGGTATATTTCCCTTGGGTACTGAAATTCCTAGGAATGATGCACTGGTCAGTTCCACGCCCATCCACTGGGTTCTTACCCCAACCAATTCTACCACTGGCCTTACAAACACTCACAGTTATTCTAGTACTCAAAAAGATATATCTAAATGTCTTCGAAAAATGTTAGGGTGACATGTAGTTTTACATTAATGTTGGCTAAACACCAAAGTCTCTGAAATTATTTTGAAGAAATGGGTTTCTTTTGGGAAGACATCAGGCAAAGGCCCTAGTGACATGAGAGCCCTTGAAACCTGCCTTTCCCCTGTCCAATTCCAGGGCCAGCTGGCTAGTTCTCTCCAACCAGGATGCTCAGCAAATTCAGAGATCATTCTTTCCCAGAGCAGTTGTTGCCAATATCTGTATCTTCCTAAAATAAATTAATTTTTAATAAATTTTTATTTTCTGAATTAGAAGAATTTTATCAAAAATGTTCCCCCCACAACTGTGTTAACCTCATTCCATTGCTGTCAGTGCTCATAGGCTAATTTTCCTAGTCTGACACCCACCAGATAACTTTATTTGAAAGCACTCAAAAACATGTCATTATATTTAGAATTGAATTTCATTATTAACCCTATCACATATGCAGTGATTTCTAAAATTTAAATATTTTCTAAATTAAGGATAATGTCTGGAGGCTTATTTCTCTCAAGCGATGCTAACACTAGCAAATAAATAAACAAATAACTCCAACAACATTAAGGGAGAGGAAAGAAATATTTAAAGATTTATTCAAAAAAGCTTGAAATTATTTGGCCTGCAGGATCTTTTTCAATATGAAAAACATTTCTGCACAGAAATATGCATATTTTCTTTCCCATATGCAGAAAAGTAGCACAATCTTCAAGAGGCAGACAGCATCTGACTTTCAATACCTACAGCCTCTTTTGCTTAAGAACAAAATCAAAGCTACTCAAAGCCCTGGGTCACATCTTCATCAACTTTTGAAGGAAAAAAAAAAAAAATAATTGCATTGGTCTAATCCAAAATCCAAACCCTTTGAAGTATTTTTTGAGGTTCAATGGACTTCAAATCAGGGGTTTCTATTTTTTTGTTCAGAGACCTTTTCTTATTTTTTAATTTTTTTAANTTTATTTTAATAAAACTCTTCAATGTTAGTTCAGAATGCTGAATTATTCTGAATATGGTAAAAAACACTTTTTATTTTGTTATCAAAAATATATTTTTTCCCACTTTTCTATAAGATACTTATATTTTGCATGAAATACCAAGAATGAAATAAAACTGAGAAAAAAACCCAAACTGCTGAAAACTTCTGAATTACAAAACCTGCGTTGGTTGATTTATCCTTTCCATGACTGATGCCATTGTAAAGCCCCATTTTCTCAAGATCCAACATATTGAAGGAAAAAGCTTCAAAATTTATGATAAGCATGAGATATTCAAAAGTTCAAGCAGAGGAGTCCCTTGCTAAGCAAAGACTCCTTTGCTTCAGGACTCCTGAAGATTTTATTGCCACCAGTGATTCACTGTATGGCAGGGAGCAATTAACATCTCTGATGCAGACTGCTTCCTTGGTAAAACAAACTGCAATTTGTTACCTGTGCTGGGAATTTGAGAAGGAGTGGCAGCTTAGTTGTTTTTGCAATTTGTGAAAATACACATAGTCTCTAAACTTAGAGTCCTTTTTAAGGTATATCTAGATTTAAAAAAAAAAATCAAAGTGTTGCCAGCCCTGCAAAAATACTCAGGCTTCAGGATGCTTAAGAAAGGTGAAAAGAGGGCAGAGATCTTCACTGTGGTGCTCAGAAGACCAGAATGGTGGATCTAAGTTAGAAAGGGCTTATATGGATGCTGTCATGTGTACTCCACAGCTCCAGGCGAGTTTGAGTCTGCCAGGGTGACAGATACAACTAATATTTGATGTCAGGTTTGTACAGTACTTTGAGATCCACACTTGGAAAGGGGAGGTGTGCATCCACAACACTTACACTAAAAGCACCCAAGGCACCTCAGCTGCCCTGTCTTGGTAATTCCAGATCCCTTTAGCTTTAGAATTAGTAGTGTTCATGGAATTAGGTAGTTGTCATGGAGACAAGTTTTATTTTATTTTTTTCTAAATACTTCTGTCAATAAGAACACACAGTATATTGCATGTCTCAGCTGCCAGAATTACTTATACCCTCTTTACTTTGACCTGAATACATGTATTTATTATGAGAAATGGACAGGTTGACAATGTCCTATATGACCGTGCTCCTTTTGACATACTCTGCTTTTATGAATAGTCAAGTGAGAACAGCCCACTTACTTTCACAATAATAAATTAGTCTTTCTTATTCAGAGAGGAAATAAGAGGGGGGAGAAAGGAGAGCAAGAATTAAAGTTTTGTGCTGTTCTGCTGAAATTCAAGTCAAACAATCCCCCCACACTCATGCATATAAAAAGGAGGCTCTGGAGAAGCAGAAGTTCTATACAAAAGAAAATTTTAAGACCTGACTGGCCTTTGATTATGTAAGGAAATGAAGATTGAGCAGCTGCCCTGACATTTCATTTCTGGATAGCAGAGGACTGTAGTGACTCACTCCTCATTGCTATGCCAGCATACCTCTTCTACACAAGTTTTGATTAAGGTTAAAAACAAATGAGAAGGCAATGCATTTCAACTTGCATCAGCATGTCACTGACAAGTAGCATGAGTAAGTGACCTGCCACAGCACCCCAAGCCAAAGCATTCTCGTTTGGATAGCTCAAGAGCAAGTATTTCTCATGTGAGATTCGGAAAGGGCATGCTACACAGAAATAAAATTAGGTTTTCCTCTTGCACCGCAAGAGTCCACAGAGCCTACATTCACAGCTATTCATGTCATATAAAAGAATGCCTGAATTACCATGCACAATGAAATAGAAATGGCAAATATAAAAAACTAATACAGTATATGATGAATTAAGTGTGGAGATAAAAACAGACACAGCTTAATCAGTACCTGCCTCTGGTAATGATAAAATTTGATCAAAAAAGAATAGGTCTGTATGTACGTGGGATATTAGTCAGAGCTCAAAAGGATATATTAGACAGAAACTAAGACTTCCTTAGCAAAGAATGTAAGACACAGAAAAGCTATGCAGGACTAGTTAGAATGTTTTGTGCTGAGCTTCAAGTCCTGGAGTTAGCACCTTTTCTGGTAACATGTCCTGTTAATTCTTGCTCAGGAAAGATATCAGTGCTCTCACACACACAGGTAATTCTGGTCCTTCAAAATACCTTTTGCGCTTTTTTCAAACTCCCACCGACACCATTTCAAAGTGACCAGGCAGGTACAAAACCTCTCCTGGATATCAACTCTTAAGGAAAGCTCAACTAAACACCATCTGTGCAACAAAAGCATGCCCTGGACTCTATCCCAGAAGATACTACCCTGAGCTTCCCACCTCTCTTATCCTGAGCCCTGGCCTCTTGCCTTGGAAAAACAGGGCTAATCCCATTCTCAGTGAAAGTCACCAAAAGCGACATCTGTTAAGTGCAAGAACAGCTAGCCCTAGAGGGAAAGACACCTTCCTGCACACAGTCACACTTAAATAAACGTAGCATCTGTGAGAGTAAGATCACTGAGCAAGCAAGAAAACACAGGTAGAGACAGCATCAGTTTCTTTCTGTGGAGTAACTCCACATCCATCACCTAGGGACCATTAGTGTTTGACCTTCTAGTTGGTAGGGCTGGAGAGTTTTCGTACAGGCTGTTCCAGAAGTGGGATATTGCATCTGTTTGACTCTTTAGCAGCAGCAAAATCACATAACAGTTGAATTCAGATCCTTGTCAGTGTCCTAACTTCTTTGTGGCAGTAAAAAACAGTGTTCCTTTAATTGCTTTTCATAGACTTCTAAGTCCTGATCTAGAAGGTTATTGTCAGCCACAGGAGTTCTTATGCTAATTAAATCTTTCACTGTCTTCTAGTGAATACACTTGTAATGCTGGGTCTTACAACACAAGCATCTGTCCTTGAAACACAAATAGATGTCAAGATTTCTTCTTCTTCTTCTTCTTCTTTATTTTTCCACATAGACCTTTGAGCAGTTTTTATCTATTTACAATCTACAGTAAAACACCTGGTAGTTTGCAAGAACTAGATTTGAACTAGCTCTGTATGAAAGCCAAAGACGTCATTTTTGTGTTATGAGTCTTCTGAGCCATCTGACTCAATCTCTGTCACTGTTTGGACAGGTGTTTACCAAGAAAGACAGGACCCTCCCTAGGAATGAGAAATGTAAACCCCCTACCCTCCGAATTAGTAATATTTTGAAATTAAGGGGCTCTCAGGCAAAAGATAGGGAATAGGAATAACAGATCTTTACTAAGTATTTGTATGAGGTAGAACAGACAACAACTGTAACGGTGACACCAAACCAGAGCCAGAGAACCCACTGGCAGCTGCTCTCAGGTGTCAGGCACCTTCCCCTTGGTGCAGTTCCGGTCCCGGCCGGCAGGGGCGCTGTGGCTCCGCTGGGCAGGGCAGGTGCGATGGTTCCCCCGCGGCTGCAGGGGGCGCTGTGGGGCAGCTCGGGGAGCAGACGCCAATGGCCGCTCGACCACAGCAAATCCTGGGATGGTGGCTGAGATGTGCTGGAAGCTCTGCGGCTGTGGCTGGGAATCCGGGATGCCTCGGCAGGTGGGGTGGGGGTGCAGGGCTGGTGCAGCTGGAACTCAGAGCAGTGTCGAAGAAACGGCGGGGCCGAGGTGGTGGCAGCGGAGGCCGAGGCAGTAGCAGCCATGCTGTCTGGTTAGAACTGGGAGAAACGGGTTCAGGATCTTGGGGTCCCCAGGTGAAAAGAGTTCCTCTCTCAGCGAGATATTAACGGGCACCAACCTCTGCGGCCGTGGCAGGAGAAAACAGGCTGGGTTGGACCATGGGGACGAGCGAGCTCCTTCCCTCGGCCGTAGCTACTGTTCTCCTCCGAAAGCCGAGCAGCAGCAGCAGGGCCAGGGTGGGGCTCCGGAAGGCCGAACCGGCGAGCGGGGCCGGGCTGTGTCCCAGCCCCCACCAGCTCCACCCCCCGCGGTGTCTCTGTCCCTTCCTGAGAAACTCCCAGACAGGGAGGTGCCGCACTCACATGCCCACTGGTCGGGACATCCATTGTCCTCCTTAAGTAAAACTATTAGCATTTCTAAAGAGGGAAAAAATTTCTCTAAAAAACGTCGACAATCTCATAAGAGTGGAATCTCTTAACAAAAGAACAGCTCTTCCCTACAAGGTAAATCCTGTCTAGTAAAATCACTGTACTTCAGAAAGGTTCTACTTAATTACCTAAGTGTTCCTAGTAAAAAACATATCCAATAGCTCAAACTCTATTCTCAGCTATGCAGAAATAAATCAACCCCCAGTGACTTTTGTGGCCATCTATAGCTGAATTTGGCCAGTCATATAAATCTTCACTCTTCTGCACGTATAGTGTACCTTGAGGAGGCAAATGAAAGGCAGCTGAAAAATGGGTAGGATTTGCTTTCCCATTCCAAAGTCAGCTTGTTGACTGCATGAGATGCACAATGAAATGACATGAAACATGGAGTAGAGCTGAAAATCCATTGTACATAAGAGTGCACAAAAAGGCACTGGAGCACCAGTTCTCTAAAGAGTGTGGCTGTTTATGTTCATTCCTATACATCAGCAATACTGCAGTTTGAGTTTTGTTAGGTTAGCCTAACACAACTCAAACTACAATCCCAGACATAAGAGAAAATGGAGTTGGAATGTTCTTAACCATGCAGGTCCTCCTGCACAAATCCACAATTAATGCATCCACAGTGTTAACTAATTAATTGCCTGTAAACATATCCCCAAATTTCCATGTTGTCCATCTGTTTCCTTTCTACCTTGTTATTGATTTGATAGACTTACAAACAGAGAAAAGAAAACCTCATCTTCTTTTCAAACACTCCAACATAGTACAGAGCAGCAAAAGACATGTTTGGGGGCAAGAATTTTAAAACTGTACTCCACAGGCAACAGTCTACAAAAAAAAGAAGCGACCCAAACACGTTCCTTCTATTGTCGTTGCTCTTCAGGGTGCAATTTCCATTTCACTGACTGGCAGCACTTTCCTTTACATACAGCCAAGGAACCATAGTGAGGAAACACTCCTGTGTATGGGGCAGAGGGAGGGAAGCAGAAAATTGAAGGCAAGGAAGAAGAGAAAAATTCAAACCCAAGTTTTTTTGCTACCAGAAGGGCCAAGAACAGAGGAAATTACTGGTTTTTTCTCATATGCATGGAAATGGATCCAGTAGCTGTTGGTGGTCCTAAGTTTTCAAGTGTGTTACAGAAAACTGTGATTTCTGGTATAAGGCAGAATGACTGATGAATGGCTGTTACATGATCACTTGTAATTGCAGTGGATTACAATCAGTGACTTACAGTCCTCAGTACTATTATCCACAAATGCTCAGCTCGGCTTGAACTCTTGTCTCATGAATACCTAATTCCTATTTCACCTCTCCTAGGGAGAGCGTTTCTTCTCCTGCACTTATCAAATCTAGCATTTAGGGTTCCATACTAAAACACATAAAAGAAAAGTCACTGTCCAAAAGTTGTATCACAGTTTGGAGAGGAGCCACACAGCCTAAATAACCTGACAAGTAATCTTTCACAGACTGCAGACACTATCTGATACATATACACACACAAACAAACACACTCGCCCCCACACACACTCTCTGAAGTCTGTATTTATATATTCACAGTCTTTCTCAGTCAGCTCTGGTGGCATTTACCTTGCCCTGTCAGAAAGCACGTCACAGGCCTGCTGGCTAAGGAGCAGTCAGTCACAGGGATGCTCAGTGTCTGCTCCCTCTGATGCACTGGATATATATTCTCAGACATGACTCAGCCATTTAGTTAGTCAAGATGACACACAGCACAATTATGTGTAACCCAGTCAATCGGCATCTATCCTAGCAATCTGCATGCTCTAACCAAGCTTTTTAATTCTAAAACGTTTCCCACAAATAAGCAGAGAAGTGTTTCAAACTGAAGTAATTCTTACAAAAAACACGGATTCCCTGTCTGCTCCCAGTATAGTCTTTCACCCTTTTTCTTCCCTTCACTTCAGATCCATCTCCACCACCAGCCAGCTTACATGCATCTCAGCCTGGCTTGTGTGCTTTTCCTCCTCTAGAAAACATCCTCTTTCTAGGAAGGACAGGGCAGATAAGGTGTGGCTATAGATTTTGAGTTTCTGTTTGACACCTGATGTGTCTTTCTAGTGCCATGCATGAAAATGATGTCCAAGGCAAGGAAGTGGAATCTCAATACAGGGATCATGATTGGAAAGTCAGTCTGCCCACTCCACCATCACCACATGCTGGGGTCTGACCAAGGTCCAGCAGATCCCTAACTTAGGGCTATCTAGCATCTTCTATCACAACTCTTAAGATGCTGGGATGAGCTGGCCACTTCCATGTAGGATTATTTGCAAAACAGGCTTTTCATGGCCTCATCTGTTTACCCACAGCATCATACAATCTGGGGCAAACTGTTAGAGACATGTAGATCCCCTTTTGAGCTAATACTGGAGCAGGATACTTTTCATACAGAAACAGATCTTATCCTCATCCTTTCTATTGGATACAAGTTCCCCTTCAGTGTTTAAATTATTTTTGCATGGGATTAATTCTTAGAGATGGAATAGAGAGATGAAAAAGAAAAGAGGAAAACATTATTACTGTTTGTACCTGCTCCAAGCCCTCTCTTCTCCTCCACCTTTGTCCCAGCCTCTACTCTATCCTTCCTTTCCTTTGTCAAGAGTAAACCAAAACCATCTTTGGGTCCTGCTGGTGTGTTGGGATCCAGAAATCCAGAAGAAGGATAAAAAGAGATATATCAAGTGCCATAAAGTCATTAATGAAACTAAAGCTGCGTATGTGAGATTCCCAGCTCTATGTGGTCTGCCAGTACAGGTGAATTGCAGAGATGAACAAGAGCTGGTCAGCTTTCAGTTTTAAGCACAAGTGTCCCCTGTGATGAATAGAAGATGGCCTTAGTCCAAGTCTTCAGGAAGCGACTAAAAGGTTTCTCTGAAACAGATGCTTGAAGCATTATCACCACAGTAGTCCCCAGTGGTGACCCAAAAGAGAAATACAAACACATCAAAAGTCAACAGGGTATGGCTAGCTTGAGGCAAGCCTAACACTGTGAACCAGATTTCCTGGCATATTCTAATATTCTTTTCTTACTCATTGTCTTTCAAAGAGCCTTTTCTCAACCCACGCTTACATGTCAGGCTGCTGACAGATGATATGTTCTCTTCCCACTGAGCTGCCTTAGAAAATTGAGTGACCAGTCTCCAGAGGCAAACTAGTTTGTTCTGGACTTAAACTGAGCTGTCCAGCCCAGGCTAAGAGTCCTTTTTTAACTCTCAGAAAAGAAGAAGGACCTACTGACTCAAAACTGAGGCAACAGTTCATGCAGTAGCAGGTAGAAAAAGAGAAGAGGCTTCAAGAGAAAGAGCTCTGAGAGTTTTGCACAAAGAAGTTATAACGACTCTAACATTGAATTCCCCAGCTGGAAGTGATACTGCACTGAGACACTGCTTTAATGTGCATCCTTCGTCTCTGTGACATTGCCGACTTCATGTTTATAAATTAATAAGGAAGCTGGCACAGAACATGGCTCACCTATGGGCTAGATACAGGTAAAATCCAGAAACTAAAATTTAAGTTACAGTAAAATTAGGTGCTATAAATTATGCAGAAGAATTTAAGTTTGAAGGCTCTCCTACAGATATTTTTTTTCACTTGGAAAAATAAATGCAGTCAGTACAAACCAGGAATTCATTAAGAATCTAAATCTGCAATATACATTAAGAAAAACTAATAAAATATAACCTATGCAAAGATAACAATGCAATTTATGGTTTTAAATCAGTCAGTTTATGGTAATTTGGAAAACAGAGTAAGACAGAGGGTAATATTAATAAATTTATTTCAGCAGTTGAGAAGTCTTTAGTTATGTGAGGCTTTGCTCTAAGAGAAAGTTTCAGGTAACAAATGCTTAAGGAAGAGGTGTTTGGGTAGCACTGCTGTTTCACAAAATTTTGACATTAATCAGCTAAGGGAGGATTCATCTTACCTACCTTTAGAGTCCCAGTGTTCACTGCTAAGGTATTCATGGAGATAAATAGGTGCTTTTAAGATGCAGGTCACCTGATGAAATATAGACTTTTGCTTTAGAATGAGAAAAATCATGTACTAAAAGTACCCATGTATCTCCACTTACCACAGAGGGAGTCTAGGATGTCTGATTTGCTTGCAAATACCTCCCATATAGAAATCTTCATTAATCATATCTGTACTGAGTTAATATAATTGCAGAAAAATAACTATCTTGGAAATTTTGGGTCTATTTTTTTTTTCCAGTTTCATATGAGAAGCCACACTGCCTCTGCCTTTTAGTCTCTCTGCCTTCTTTAATTTGTGTTGTGAAATTTCTAGTTGTCCTCTGAAGTCCACATGTTCTTTTCAAAACAGGTATAATCTCATAAAAAACATTCAATATATTTAGTGCAAACTACATAAAACAATTGCACATCTACTGGCTCTATTACCAGAAGAAACAGAGAAACATTCCCTGGAAGCAATCAACCTAATTCATAGATATTTGAAGATTATCAAATGTTCTGAATCAAACTATCTAGGCATCTTAATTAAGAAAGAGAACATGGGAATGGTTGTACTGAACTGCACTTGCATTGCACTATCAGCTCTGAAATCAAAACACCCCTCATTAGTGATACTATCTTGAGATAAGGTGACCAGCTCATGCAAAGGTAGGAAGGACTAAAGGTCAGAACACTGCTGACATCTGTCCAACTACACATATTAGGGAAATTATCCAAGTCTTGGAGAAGAGATGATTAAGAGATAGACTCAAGTGATCTTCTCTGAAATATTTCTAGACTGAGGGGCAAAAAAAAGATAGAAAACTGTTGGGAAGAATGCTAGGTACAAATGAAACAGAGAATTTGGATTTCATGGAGATGCAGTATGCATTCTCCTGCAAGAAAATGTGATACTGAAGAAATAATCTGGATCACATAAGGAAGGTAAATAATTTGCTTGTTAGAAACTATCTGGAAGATTCAAAAAGGTCTGAAAACTAGACATGCAAGGAAATATATTTAGAAAATAATTAATACTATTAAATCCAGCAAAATATATTTTGAAATAAAGTGGCAAAGATAATGAAAATAATAAAATTTTCTCTTATTTTTATGCCATCAGTAGAAATCCAGATGGTAAGAAAAATAATTGAAAATTGTTGCTGATGAGAAGTAATTGGCATTATTTCTCCTGGTGGGACTCATTTTTTATCTAGAATTAATAAATCATACCTTATGACCTTTTTTTGGGAAAGGCTGTGTAAGGAAAAGAGGTTGGAAGTGTGCTTGTTTTAGAAGGCAATTACTTGCTTTAGAGTTATTGATAACTTAGAACAGCAGGACCCTGAACATACATGGATCAAAGAGCGGGTTCTTATGAGGGGTTGTTGCAGATCATCTGACCAAACTACAGAATAGGATGAACTCATCCCGACTTATCAGTGATGTGGGACAAGAGGTATGTTTTTGGAGGCTTCAGCTCAGCAGATGCATGCTGCAGGTTCAATCAGCTTACAGGAAATCATCAGTAGAGTTTCTGATGTAACAGTTTTCCCTGTTCTGAAATCAAATCATGCTCTACCCATCAGGAGGCAACTATTGTATAACAAAGCAGATGACTGACTCATTAGAATGGTAGTTGGCTGTTATCTGAACATCAGTAGTAGCAATCCAATTGTGTTCAACGTGGGCAAGGAGAGGCCAGTTTCAAAGGGCTTTGTAGGCAGGCAGACAGATAGACAGGCAGTACCTCAAAATTGGTAATTTCCAAAAACCAAGAAAAAGTACAAACAAAACCGGAAGGGAGCTCCAACAACACAAGTAAAAATCTAAGCACTTGAAAAATAATTAGTTAAAAGCTTCACTTCTATGTTAAAAAATGACCAAAAAATTGGGACACTATATTTATGAGAAGATATCTAGCAAAAAACAGCAAGTGACAACTCCAAAAGGAGTACTAAACACTACATACTAAAAATCCCCCAAACTAAGAACAAACAAACAAATAAAAAAAAATGCCCCCAAATAACCACTAAATCAAAAAGAAAAGAGTATCTAATTTTTTTTTTTATATTCTTTTCATCCTGATGAAATATGAACCAGACTCATCAAAAGAAACATCTGTTCCCTGCGTTTGGAATTTTTTTGTTTGCTGTTGGGTGGGGTCGTAGGGTCTTTGTTTTTGCTAAAGCAAAACAATTTCTGGATGCTTCCAACATCACAAAATTGGAAGAACATTATTTATCAGAGTTCAAAAAGAAAAGCATTCAGCAGTGATTCAGTAGATCAGCTAGCCAGGCATCAACCTCAGGAAAAAAATTAAAAAGCAGCCAACTGATAAAGTATTAAGATAGAGAAATAAAGACTTAATGACAACAAAAATCACTTAAAAGAAAATCACACCAAGGAAACCTTATTTCGTCCTTTGAGGGGATTTTGTTTGATCACTAAATGTAACTTCATAGACCAAGTGCACTTTTTTCAGCATTTGCTGTATTATGGAATTTTCTGATTAAAATTGATACTGTAGAATATGGCACACTTTAGATGGGATAAGAGCTAGGTTTGGCCAAGAAGTATTTGTCAGATGGTGAACATCTGCTGATGGGAGTTTTTTCAAAGGAGTCTATGACTAGCAATAAGTCTGATTGTATTCCACTTTTTCATTAATTAATTAATCAGAATAAATATTAAAAATTTGATTAAATTCTCACCTTAGACAAAGATTGGTAGGAAGCAATCACTACAAGACTTGGGCTTACTCAAACAAAATGTGTTTAAATATATTCAAGCACAACAGAATATAGCTGAACATGTGTGTCATCCACAGAGTAGGAAAGATGTCCCTCCAAAACAGCTTTTTCAGTAATAGTCAATGTGAGATTCAGTACCTGCTCTTGGGCAGTTTTGTAGGAGAATGGGCTATTACAATCTCTGGACATGTAAGCAGCACAAGGAGGAGGGGTACTGGTATGCTGCCAACAGCTTAAGGGGCCAAATTTTGAGAAGGACATTAGAAAACAGAAGAAGGTGAAGTAAAAGGTCATAAAAATTGACTTTGAGAGCTGCAGAAAATGTGTTAAAGTGAAAAAATTTAACAGCTCAAGTCATTTAGCTTTTGAGAGGGCAGGCTGAGAGTGACATGATTGCAGTCTAAATACTTTCAAAGGGAAAAAAATAGAAAGAGCTGAAGGGTTCTTTAACAAAGACAGATATAAAAAGAACCATAGCTAGAAATGAAGCTAAATATGAAATCATGCACCATTTTGTAATTGCAAAAGTGATTAGCCACTGGGAAAAAAATATAAAGTCCATCTTCATCTCTTGATGTCTTCAGATCATGAGTAGATGCCTTTGTGAAACACATTGCTCTGACAGAGAAGTTATTTTTTAAATCAATGTGTTCAGCTAATAGCCAGCCTGGGAATCAGATCCATAGGAATTTTCTCTGCAGCTCTTTTCTTCAAAAAGGCCATCTCTCTGACTTGGGCAGCAGTCTTCCTATCCTTACTCTTATTTCCCTGTTTCTCCTACGGCAGATGCCCAGCTCTGCTTTTTTTTCTGTAGGAAGGAGATTTCTGCCGTTTGCTCCTGTTTCCCATGGTGGGATACCAGTTGATCAGCCTCTGTGCTGGGCCAACAGAGATCCTGTGGGGCCGTTGGTGGGGGGGAAGAGGTTTGAAACCCACTCTAGCCCTATGGCTACTAAGATCAGACCTCGTTGCTTTCCCTCTAGTAAGTTACTGAACTTTGAATACTGAGAAGTACAGAAAGCCACTCATTTTGACAAGGTACAAAGTAATTCAACTAGCATAAGTATTACAGTTCATGCCTAAATTTAGGTGTAAAATCAAGCCTGATAAAGAAGCCTTCCTAATATAGGAAAGACAGACAAATCCTTTATTTAAAAAAAATAAAAAAGTTTAAATATATTTGAAAGGTTTTTGGGAAGAGGTTTGTCCACCTAACTCAGATGCCCACACCTAGGCAGAAGATACCCATCTCTGGAGAGAGACTCTATTGGTCTCTATTGAGTAAGCAGAGTATTTAGATTTGATCACTTTAGAAAGATAATTATTCAACTACTCTACAGTGTACAGGCAAAAGTTAGATCCAGATCAGTCACAAGAAATCTCCTTTGTAGGTTGGACCATCTAAGAAGTTCTTCTGCTTTCAAAAGCTAAGACTTCAAATAACATTCAAGTGTAGCAAGGCTTATAGGGAGCAGTACTGTATTTTACTAGACCAAGTGATGTATCACAGCTATATATCACCACTAATACTATTACTGAAAGGAATAAGAGCAAAGGGAGAACTGCAACTTGTGAGCAGAGAAATACAGTGTCTGGTTACAAAGATATCTCACAGGCTCTGGGAAGATGGGAAAAGACCTCCCAGGCTTTCAAAAATTTACAAAAGTATTTGAACATTTTCAGGAATATTGTTTTAAATGCTCATATTTCTTTAATCTTAAGAACACCAGACAAAAAAAATTGTGACATCACCTATCAGTGTCTGATCCCCAGTCTCTTACTGCAGCCACAAGGGCAGAGCAGAGGTATATGCTCGTCTCCAGAACCTCAACACAACTCCTCCTTCCCTGGAACAACACCAGCAACACAGGCAGGGAGTGCTGCAGCTTGAATGGTGCATATATTCCAATCCCAGTTCTACCTTACAATAAATTATTTCCCATGAAGTGTACCTGGAACTTACTAAGACATTGAGTATTATTCATTGATCAAATCACCTGTTTCATCCTAAGAGTTGTCCAAAAAACTTTTTCTCTTGACAAAGACATCAGTCTCTGCTTCTTTGAGTTATAACCTGCATTAGCCTGCATTTGGTTTGGGAGTGGAGTTTTTTGGCATGGCGAGGCAGGTAGTGAGAGGAAGAAAAAGACTGACCTGGTGATTTAGGTTTCACTTTGAGGAGAGACATTGCAGATACATGTTTTTCAGGTTTCAAAGTATGCTTTCAATAATAAAATACTGTTGAATGTATGTTTATACTTTCTCCATGAATTAGTAGTCCTTTGCAATGCTGTGGACAAATTTTGCTAGCAAAGGCTTCTAATATGGGTCAAAATTTCACCCAAACCCCATAACATCATGAAACTCAGGGCTTTCATGCAAGAACAGGTTTGTTACATGCTACTTGCCTTCCATGATTTAGACAAGCCATCAAAAAACATGCAACACAAAACAATCTAGTTATTGAATAGCTCAGTGGATCACAGACAATATAAAGTCTCACTCTTTTTTAATTCAAACCAACCAAAAAGCATTTATGAATAATGTACGTGTTCCTGTGCTCAAAAATTTGTCACAAATGATTTGTGAAGAGAAAACAAAAACAGCTAAAGCTGCAATGCATTTTTTTTTTAATAACCAATTCAATCAGAAATATTCTGCAGGAAATATTGTTCAGCATTAGCAAGTCATCATACCATGTACTTTTGGGGAACATATTAGATCTATAAGTGGTCCATCAAAAAAATGATAATTCAGCACTATAAAGTAATTTGAAGACATGCTTTTAAATATATGGTGTTTAGGAGGATATTGAAACACCCTCACAATTCTAAAACATGCTTCATTGTCCAGAGAGTGCTGAGATTTAAGCTGGCTCATAAGTGTTAAGCAATCAATTCTTGTAGACACAGCTTCAAAAACGCTTCCATTTAGTCTGGTTGAATTACAAATGAGTTATTTCATTAGCTGAATTATTATTTTGGCATGAACTCCAGAACATTAAAGCTTTACATTTAACCTCCATTACAGCCCAGAATTGAATTAACCTCTCTTTCTCATATAAAAGTCTCTAATGCACTTTCCTTGTAAAATGCAAATGTCATTACGCTATGTTTTGCAGAAAGCACTTAGGAAAATTCAGTAGAATTAGGGTTCATAATATTTTGGTGCATTCACTTAAAACACTACATTTTAAGAAAATTAGTTCATCTTTTTTCTTCTTGTTGAATACTGACACTTGGAGGAACAAGTACATCTGATTTACTTGGTAAAATATCAACTCAGTATTTCAGGGCAGCAACTCAGTGCTGCTGTAATACATTCTGTACAAACATAAAGGATTATGTGGGAAGTTCTGTGTTCAAGGTGGTTAAGAGAATCAATTGGGACTTTACTTTCCCTAAAATCTTAAGAATCTCTTTGAAGCCCCTCTGAGTTTAACTTTTTCTCTTCTCCATTCAGAATTTGAAGAGATATCAGAGAAATAAAGCATAAATTTGCATGTGGCTGGAAGCAGGCTGTATTGAAACCATAGATACTGTGGCTGTCTCTACCTCTGATGTCTCTTATCTTCAAATCATGACTGAAGATTACAAGGGACATGGGTTGTTTCTCTATTCACATTTCACCACAATTTTCTAATGTTATATAATAGTTAAGTTTGAAAGTAGACTATTGTGATTGAAAGATTTGGCTTTGTTCTGAAAGACAACAGGAAAATTCTCCATGTACTGCAAAGAAAAAATCTGCAAAAAGCTGCACATCAATTAGTATTAGCTATTTTAGTATTAGTCATTAGCTATTACTTTAGAATATGAAACACAATTATGGAGGGCAAAATGAAACACTGTTTATCTTGAAACGGGGTATTTTAACAGGAAATCTGTTCGATTTGTTTCTTTTTTCTTTTCTTTTTTCACTTTATTTCAGGAAACATGCAAGATTGCTCCGAGTCAATTTTTGTGAACAATGTGCATGGATTTAACAATTTCAGGTTCAAATGGCAAAAGTGAACTGGACATTGTTCATAACATGGTGAACTCAGACATGAGATATGCTAAGTTGAAAAGGTTGAGAAGCTGAGGAAGCAGAAGGAAAGGAGCTGGTGATAATAACAGACATAAACTGATTGCACAAATGGCTTTTACTGGTGCAACATAGTCAAATCCTAGGATCATAGTCACTGTTACTGCTCTGGCAAATAGGCAATAAGAAGGTTTGTTTTTTGTATTGCATTGGAAGTATACTAACCTGGAAAAACTACAGGGAGTGGTTTTGCAGGACTCAAAATCCATCATAATTCCAAACAAATTTTCTAACTGTAGATGTGACTTTCCCAAAAGAATTTTGTTTTCTGACAAGCTGTATTTTCTTGCATTCTGAAAACAAGAAAAATGCAAGAAACCCATACCTCAGGAGCTGAATGAAGAAGTTCCCAGAGACCCTCAGCCTACACCATATGACAAGGATTTCAGAAAAGCCACATCCACAGAGTCCAGGGCTTATCCAAGATTTTTCCTTCTCTTTTCATCAGATTTTCTGAAAAGAACCAAATTCTGAAAAACAGTCAATATGGAAAGTATGTTAGAATAAAGAAGAAAATACCAAAGTGTATTCAAAAGTAGCTCATGCTAAGTTTTCTAAACTGTCACTAATATCAGAAAGAAAATTGGTAAGGATGAAAAGTGCAGATAAAGCCACCATAAAAGAATATGACAGTTTATCAAATATATTGTTTTATTTTAATGGTATGATCTCAGACTTTCAGATTCTTCCACCTGTCCAGCAGATAATTAAAGGAACATTTTCACATTTTCTTTTATCCCCTTCAAGTTTATCCCCTATCTTAAAATGAAGCTTTTACAGTTTTGACAAGACATTTAAGAGGAGTCAGTCTGTAAAGCTAAA
Organism: Notiomystis cincta; assembly: GCA_013398075.1. Lineage (NCBI taxonomy): Eukaryota > Metazoa > Chordata > Aves > Passeriformes > Notiomystidae > Notiomystis > Notiomystis cincta. Next base: position 65,372 of record VZRX01014592.1, read on the forward strand.
TTGTTTGTTTTCTCCTGAGGGTCTTTTGCACTTCTTTTGAACCATTCATTGGAGGTGGCTTTCAGTTATGAGCCAAGATTCAGATCCTTGGATAGACAGACCTTACACTGTCCATAAATCCTGGAATTTCACAACCATCAGACAGAGTCTTTAAAAGCTTTTATGAGAAAATATGGTTTAGTATGGAGACAGCTGGTATTTAAATTATCCATGTGAGAGAAATTACTTTTATTCATTCTCCAGATGCTTTATTCATATATAGATTTTTAAATTAATAATTCCATAATACTTGCAGCTAAATAATCCTAAAATCCACGCCGTTTGGCTCAATGACATTAACAAGATTTGACATATTTTTTTATTTCTTGCAAATACTGAAGCACATTTTGCCAATTGCCATTTTGATGAAACATTACAACACATAAAGGAAAAATAAATAAAAGTCAGTGTCCGCTGACAAGATGAGTAGAGTTCATCAAACTGTTATTCCCACCTATACTCCAGGTGCAGACTTCAGAATCTTTTGTCTAGAAAAAAACATGTTGGCTAGTCACATGCACATGTACCCCTACTATTCACAAACTGTTCTGTTATATTTTTAAAACCAAATAACTATGAGTCAGAGACACCTGAAGAGGTGGGGAAACACTTCTTGGCTATTAAGATAATTTGAACAAGAAGTTTCAGGAAGAAAAATAGGAAAAATGGGAAATAAAAAAATTCCCAGAACATTAAAGAATATTATTTCACATGATTGGCATCTATTATATCAAAGAGGTAGAAAAGCAGTTAAGCTGCCTCAAGCAGGGACTCCAGGCAAAATAAACCTGCAACCTGAGGTTTGTTCAGAAAATGTTTATTCAATCAAATAATGTTGTTCATCCTTGCAACCCTGAAATAATTTTTTCCTGTTTTCTTCTTTCCACTTGAATACTCTCTCATTTCTCTTCAATTTTCTTGTCTTGGTCATTACAGCTTCCTTATTCCAGGCCTCACTCCATTATATATTCTTTTGCAAAACACTACTACTTCTCATTTTGAATCCCTGCACTGGCTAAATTCTACTTTACATGAATTCCAGGATCCTTGTCTCAACTCTGGAGGCATCACAGAACACTTGTTATTGCTTCAGCATTCCTCTGCTCTCAAGTCCTCTGCCTCACATTCATGTTGTTTTGTGCAAACAACATTCTTAATCGTCACCTGGACTGATCAAAACCCAGCCTGTTTTCATCTAAATCCTCACTTAATGTACTTGTCTATTAGAAGCTTATCAGAAATCATTATAATATTAAAATAAAAAAGAAATTCAACAAAAGCAACAAAAAGGTTTTGAAAGTATGCAAACTCAGGACTTCACGTGTGTGTTATAAATACTAAATATTTTTAGTCTCTCTAAAGGGTTGACTGCTTAGCACTTTGTTTCCTTCCAACCATGCAAAAACCAATAAGAATACATAAGTTACCCTCCATCCCTCTCCCATTTTCTCCCTAGGCAAGGTTTTCAGAAGGACTGACTTTTAACACACCACTCTCCAACCACAGGCTTTCCAACTTAAAAGGCTTAAAAATGCAAACAGGTTTTTCACTGTTCTTCCAATATGTTTCATGGACAAAAGTGTCAATAACAGGTTTTTCATCAAGAGTGAAAAAATGGCAGCTATGTTATGAGAATGATCCACTTACTAAGTGCCAGCACTCAGTCAGGGAATACGTATGAACCTTTGAGTCCATGAGCCTCTGAGTTTCTTGCTCAAGCTAACTGAATACCATCTTCTTCCAAATGCATTTCAAATATCTGAAGCTAGGAATCAACTCCAGCACATTATGTAATTTCCATCTCTGCAGCAAGACTTTAAGGATGGAAGGCAACTCCAGCTGCACTCTTCATTTTTATACAAGAGTTATCTAAGTTCGAAGCACAGACCACAAGCATCCCAGGCCTGACCTTTCACAGATGTTCACCCAGATGCTATGCAAGCAAAGGATATGATCACATTCAGCAGGAAATGGGGCCAGAGTGCAGGCACAGGTTTCAGGGGCCTATTGACATGGTGGTCACTTCTGTACATGGAACACATCTACTCTGTGCAGATCCCACCACTGCTGGCCCTGCGTGGGGAAATGCTGCAAGTCGGCTTTAAAGTGGGTTCTCTCTCCTCACACTGCATTTATAACCAATCTTCTTGATTTTAAATTTTGTATAGACTCAAAACACACTTCAATTTCATCAATCAATTTAAACCAAAGTAACTCTGTTGTGTAAGAAGTGTAGGAAATATTTAGTAAGTACTTCTACTTCATAAACCCTTCTGTGAGTACTGTGATACTAGAGGTTGTAGGAGCAGCCAGAAGTCCACATTAGAACAGCTCATTGTGACCTGTGGGACTAGTAAAACCACAATTTGAGGAATTACACCCTGGAATGCACCATACAACTCACCCACCACAAGATGAACTCTTATAGTAGCATGAGAAACCTGCCTTTGTCAAGGCAACATTCTTTCATACAGTCTGAATGAAGGTCTTCCACTGCTCTAGGAAGCATGACTCAGAGCAGAGGAAAGGTTAGTAACAGAAAGGCTTTACATTTTACCCTGTGCTTAAATCACCTCTGGCTTCTGCTCTAGTTTTCACATCACCAAGTTGTAATGTTTATCCACCCAGGGCACAGATGTGTTATGAGGATTAGTTAGTATCTAATTGCGTGAATATTTAAAGTGTTCCTCTTAATGTCCTAATATTATCACCAGGACATTTGCATATGATTTTATTTATGCTCTTGACATTTGCTTTCCAGATTTTATTACAGCTTATAAACAATAAAAAAATATTGATGTCAGGCCCTATTACACACTTCCATGTGATGACTTAAACACTCTCAGACTCTTCAGGTTTGTTGAAGTCATAACAATTTAACAAGTTTACTGAGCTGCTTTCTTTGAATCCGTTCTGTAAAAGGAAAAATTACATTTTTGTCTTACTAAGTGTTCTTTCTGGATAAAAGAATTAGTTCGATGTCACTGTAACAATAGCAACTTTAGTTCTTTGAATGAAGAAAGAAGGAATTCCCATACCTCTGCAGTCATCACTGCCCTGTTACTTTGGTTAAATGTGTGCCTCCAGAGTACTACAACAGCCTAAGCAGCTGGGTGCAAAAAAGGTGATCTCTGATCTGATGCCCCTGAGTCAGGGTATTTTATGTGCAGTGGAATTATCTGCAGATAATAAAAAAGAGAAATAACAGCTCTGCAGAGATGGTTCCCTTAGATGTTTTGTTCCATTCACATACTTCGGAAAAAACTTTGACTTTCAATATAAAATATTCAAGTTTCATTATTTTACCATGTGCAGACCAAAGCCCACCGTTTACAATCATGGTTTCAGTGTCCAGGCTTTCCTTGGATGTGTGCACACACACCTGTGCATACAACTGTGCGTACTGGGGGTGACGGGGAGTTGACTGAAATTCTGCCTGTGTTTATTTCTATTAGACTTCTACTGAAGATAATGTTTTAATAATATTAATATTAAATCTTTCCATCTTAAATGAAACATATTGTCGCACATCAGTTGTTCTCAATCCTCCTTGGTCTTCTAATTCAAAGCTGTCTCTTTTGGTCTCTGGACATCACAGATTTATTCTCCCTGATCTCCTATTTACATGCGTTCACTCCCATGCACAAACGTACACATTTCATTGCTTTCAAATAGCTCGATCACAAGAAAACCTATGCTTTAAACATGGAAAATCACATTGAACTAGTACCTTTAGAGTACATTTAATCGCACTAAACTAGTAATTTTAGAGCTTAGGAGGAAGCATTTGGTGCAACAGCTGATCTTCGCAATGACAAAACTATTGGAGCAGTAACATTTTTGCTTACATATGAACAAATAAGTTTCCTACCTTTCCAGAATTGAGAGGAATTGGGGACCAGGAAAAGTGTTAATTTGTACAAACTAGAATCTGATTGCTTGTGTTTTTTCCTATTTAAATTGGATTAAAAATATTCACTGAATCATATAGTAATGGGCTGATGGAAGTTAACTAGTCAAGACACACCCCCTTCCCTCCCATTCAAATATTTTGCATAAATCTATATCTACAGGGTTTCCTGGCCTTATTTTACACATGTAGAAAAATAAAGGACAGAAAGCCTGCCAAGATCATGATCTGGAATACAGTTTAGGTTTAATATGGAGTACATAAAATGTTTTGTATATTGCTCAGATATGGATTCCATCAATAACCTAACCAATAAATGAAGGCATGAGCACAAGATAACTAAATCTAAATGAGCCTATAGGAATTGTCTAAATCTATGTCCTCAAGTTCTGACACACTGAGGTATCTGCATAATTTGCTAGGTTTGATGCTACTTGTTTATTTACACATAGTTCAGGCACATGCTGAGCCTCTAAAAAGAAAATGTCTGGCATAAACTTCGTATATGTGTAATCAGCAAACCTTCCCTTTTCCATAAGGGATATAAATTATATGTAATTATGTCTTCAACAACTACATGGGTGATTATCTGTTTCTCTGGAGCTTATCAACAAATTAAAAATCTTATACTAACTACTCTCCATATCACTAATTGTGCCGCTCCGGTAGTCCAGTTAAGAAATATTTTGATATCACAAAAGGGATTGAGGAGCAAAGAATAAATCTATCTATATAACTAAGCAACCTGGTTTATATGATAGCTTGTTACATGATAGGACTTAAGAGAATGCCAGTAGAAATACAAAGATGCTGACATACTCCAGAGTATCCTGGCTATCTGTTCTCTTGGTTACAAAAAGCCACAATGTGAATTAGCTTCTATCCATTTATCTTGAAAATTTGACATTTGCCAAAGCCCTTATTAGCTCCTCATAGACAACCAAACAGGCTGGTGTTTGGATTAGGGTGCCATAGCCTGTAGCATAAAGGTGCCAACACAGTAAACACAGGTAACCCTAAGCATGCAAACACATTTGGGAACAAGAACATCCACGGGCTATTCTTCCATGGTAACCACAACCTATCATGCTGAAAACTGATTTAAAGAATAGTTTTGATGTGGGACTCTGTTGACCTTATAGATATTTATCTAGGTAGTCACAAGTGCTGCACTTAAGAGGCTGAGAAGTCTGCCCTGCCTCGGCATCCAGCACTGCCAGAGAACTTTTCTACAGAGCACTGTCCTACTGAAAGGCTTTCAAAGCATTAGCTACTTCCCAGACTTATTATGCCTTTCATCAGGATCACTAACAGATGATTTCCGCTAAGTTATGGAACTTTTGCTCTCAATGACTCCTAAAATAAGCTTTCCGAGAGTAATTTTCCTAAAATAAAGTAAACGACATAAAAATATATCAAGTTATAAAAAGTGCTGAAGCAGTTGCAATGAGTCAGCCTGGAAGCACCAGTGTAGGACATATACACATTGAGTTGGCAATTACAATATCTGCCTAAGAGTCCAATCAGAACAGCTGGAATCTTAAATATCAAACCTCACAACAAACTGCTGCAGATCAAAAATTATTCAGTGAATCAATTTGAGTAGAAGTACCTCTGAGAAGTCATGATCTCTTGTGGATAATTCATGAACAGAAAAAGGCCAAATTCATAAAATTATTCATTATAAATTATTCACCCTCCTCTTCGGAGATATGAAGTGTAAAATTAAGTGTTTAGTTTTGATTAAGTGAGGAACTGAACATCATAAATACAGCATTTGACTCAATAGATCCCAGGAAATTAACTGCTTTTGGAGGAAGGAGAATAAACTTTTCTTTCTATCCCTCTTGAAACTTGATTAGCTGTTTGCACAGTGAATGTGTACACAGAGCCAGATCCCAAAAAATGCTGAGCTTGTGCAACTCCCACCATCTTCAGCTGTAGTTACTCGGCACATTTCAAGTTCATCTGCAAAGCACCATATGTAAAGTGCTAAATTCTGCTATTTTTTCTTGGAAAAGCTCATCAAGTTAAAGAAAGCACTGATGAATGGTAGCAAAATTGTATCAGAAGTTTCACTAGCCACCCCTTACCTTCAAATCTTCCTTTCTCAGAGGGCATTTTTGTCACTGATTAAGATGGAAATACCAGGTTCACTGGTATTCTCACTGATTTATTTTTGGCATGTGAAGAAACTTTTCCTTTTGAAGAATTGGGGTTTTTTTAATTTCTCAACTCAGAATTATTAAATTTCTCTTCCACCCATTGCTTCATACACAAAGCCAAGTATAAAACCTGCAGCTTCAGCTAGATTAAAAAAACCCTCAAACAACCAGATTAGAGGACTCCTTGCAGGTTTGTTATTTTTTTAAAATAGCATTTTTGAAATTGCATTTCCCAATAGGGTAGTTTCTGAATATTTTTCTTTTATGTTTTAAAATGCACTGAAGTTTTTCCTTTCCCTTGCTATTAATACATAGCATTTGCCTTTTGTCAGCTTCAAGTGGGTGTTTTTTTGTTCAAAGGCCCCAAAGAGACATCATCAGACAGAATCTCCCATTCCTTCCTTTTCTCTCTCCTGTCTGCTGCTGTATTGTCTTCAGCTCTGTTTCCACTGTTACCCATAAACACTCCCTTATAGTGCTAAGATACTAATGAAGCACTGAAACTACACACAATAATTACTGACAAGAGTATACATAGATTTTCCTTTTCAATCTCATTTAGATATGGCAGAAATTGCCTCTTAGTACATTTCTAGGGTGAAATGTACATAAAGTTCCTCATATAAATATTCTTTCCTAGTTGCTGCCCATATAAAATCATGGCAAAGCACAGAAGTAAAAGTTGATGTGAAAGCACTCAACATGCCACCCTGTTCTGAACAAAACTAAACACAGTGAAAATCAATGAGGTCAAGTGATGGTCATGCCTTAGAAGCTGTGCCATGTGCAGTTACCTCTTGGAACCAACACATGAATTCTGCGGGATCTAAACATAGAGAGCAGAGACATATAGCTGAATTTGGACAAACCCCATGTCTAGGACAACACCAAGGTCAAGGGGAGATTTAGTACTGTTCATATTTAAGATGTACCGCTCTCCCCATTCTCCTGTGAAGTTGAATCACTTACTTTCACACATCAGTTCTCCTAGGGACTCAGACAGTGGTGAGCAATCAAAAGAGCAGACCACAGGAATGAAAGGTTACCAACAGTCATCATCAGTGAATATTGGCCCTTTCATGCAAAACAAAAACCCAGCCTCCTTACCAGCCCCTGAGACAATTTTGCACTCCCCGAAGACTCCTTAAGGCTCCTCAGGTCTCTCAAACTAAAAGGAAACTCATCCAAGGTTATCAGAGTGAGGATTGATGTGTGTCATCACTCTGGGCTCAGGAATATTAAAGTGTGGTGAGAAAAGAAGCATTTTCTTTCAAAACTACTTAAAAATATTACATCATCTAAAAGAGAGGCTGTGGACCCTCGTTTGTTTTACTTACTTATCAATCTACAGCTTTTCCTCAGGAGGAAAGAGTAATCTTTCTGTAGGCTTTTGAGGAGGAAAAAGCTGTAACTCATTCATTGCCAAATGTTACACTCCACTGACAGGGCACTCTTTTGTAGACTGGCTGTTTTTCCAACATCACACACACAATTTTAGCAAGAAAAATTAATTCCCATCTGCTAGCTTTGCAGAACACCATTTCAAAACCCATCAGCTTAGGAAGTAAATTTAAAGCCTTTCTCCTGTCAAAAGCAAGCAAGCTTTCACCCTTACCCTGTTAGTCTGGCATCTCTCCAGTCTAGATCCACATTTAGGAGCAATATTAATTTCTGTTTCTCTCAGTTGCAGCTGTGCAGGGATAAAAAGTCAGTTTTCTATTCTGGCAGGAGAGAACATCCTTTTTAATTTGTCACTAGATCAAGTTAATGACCAAGCATGGAAATTATTCCTTGGAATGACCTAGAGTCCAACTGAAGCTGAGAAGTGCACTTTCTCCTAGTGCTGGAGCAGTTCTCGCTGTTAACAGAGTAGCAGTCACACCTTTCAGGTATTGCAGGGAGAGCCCTGAGCTTTGCAGGTGTCATCAATCCAAGCTGCATTTCCACGTCGATTAAGGATAACTAAAAACTGAAATGCAAACCTTTTTGATAGATAGGAAATTAGAGGATATCTGCTGAAGAACACTGGTAGGAGCACATTACCTTTCACCTATCCTTACCAACACAATCCACATTCTCTTTGTGAAGCATGTTTCTGTAGACAAATGCAAGCTGCCCAGAAATGCACACCATGCAACAAGACATCCCTTGTAAGATGGCTGCAGGGGAGTGGTAGGACCACTGAGTGTTAGCACAGATGGCACCACATGTGGAAATTCAAAACCAGTCCTGAAACAATGCATGTATACAACACCAACTGCACCTCCAGTCTGTTGCAAGGTAGGTAGGTAGCAAGGGTAATTGAACATCTGCTAGAGTTTGGTCCCATAGTTATTTCTAATTGGGTTCTTTCTCTCTCTGTACCTGAATTGATAGCTGGTGTTTGGTCTAAGCACGGTTTTAAACATTTCTGATGGTTCTGGCACATTCCTTTATGAGGCACCAGATGTGCAGGTACTGAAATAGCTACTGCTGATTTCTACCTATAGGGAAACTGGAAGATAAGTAATATAAAATAAAATAAAGTAAAAACTTCATTGTATTGTAATCATTAAAAGAAAAAGAAACATTGAAAAGTGGGTTAACCAGGGGCAAGGGGAAATTTTTGTTTCGGAAAGCAGTTTTGAATTTCTCCAGGCTTGACAGTCCATCTGGACATTGCTAGATGCCTAGTTACATCAGCACATCACGTTTCATTTCAGTTCCCATACTTTGCTGCTTTCAAAGTGTCTCTTATAGTCTATTTCCACCACAACATACTCCTAAAGTTCCGTATTATATTTTGTCAGAAGTACATCAAAGAGTAGCATGAGTTGATTAGTGCTGAGGCCACTAGGAAAGCATTGAGTATCTGCTCCTCTCTTCTGCCTTTTATTTTCTTAGCTCCTTTATCAGCCTCTTCCCTGCAGTTCCACACAACTTTAATTATAGGATTGAGGATAACAACCATCAGGAAAGTGATGCTTTATTTTTATACCTACTAGCAGCAGTCTGCTACTCATGTATATCTGAGAAAAGAGGAAAAAAAATTGTTTACAAATGTATCATTATACAGCAGATCTTAAATTGCACAACTATTAGCTGTAAGTATTGACTATTGTCAAAGCTCTGCTGTGGCCTGTGAAAAGGTCAGGCCTTTTCATTCATGTTTTTTTTATGTGAGGAATACCAAATAATAAAATTCACAATTTATCAGGCTGCTGAGATTTTGTTTTCCCCCAGACCTTCAAACAGACACGAGGTTGGAATCGTCTTTTCTGTTATTACAGGAAGAAAGTGATTTCACTTTATTTTCTTTCTTGAGGTAAAGAATTTAATTTCCCATAGTAGCACCCAAAATGAATAGTCTCTATTTTCCATGTAAACATTATACAAACGGTATATCATTATAAGCTGCCTTTGCTTCTATCCTTAGGAAGTCAATAGAGAGTAGTGCTTTTGCTCAGAGGACATGACAGAAATAATAGCTCCTTACTCGTCTATCAAGCCAGCTAACAACATTTTCAAAGCACCAATATTTTCAAAGCACAGAGTACTTAATTTAAAGGAATCATATCCAAATGTAGAAAGAGTTTGACCTTAGGACTCCTTGACTTCTAATAGTGATCCGCATTCAGCACTTTAATAAACCATTCATTTTATTTACTTTTCCTAATTAACTACGTGAAATTTTAATATTATTTCATATAAATTGTATAAACAGAGCAGGCTAGATCCATTTATACAGCCTTATAATTTTTCAGTAGGTGTCAGGTGTTTTTCTGAAGTTTAATTCTGTGTTGTCACACCAAGCACACCATCTTTTTTAAATAGCCAGAGAATTTCATACAGCCTTAGGAAGAAGAACTATAAAGCACATGAGACAGAATCCAGCAAGAGACTCTCAGCTTATCATTTTTAATTCTTCTGCCACTTAAAAGGAAATACCATGGCAAGATAAAACCACAGGGAAATAACTACTATCTTTGCAGTTAAACACGTGGTAACAGAGAAGTGTACAATTTATTTGGGCCTTTGCAAACTGCAATGGTGATGCCCTTTGTTACCTATCCCAAACTCCACAAAAGCAAAATTCAGCTACTGCTGGGGGAAGGAAGCAAGGCACAGACATGCCCCACTTGTCTGGAGTAAGTCTCCATCTCTACTAAGACGTTTCAATAAAGGTCAGTCCTTAGCTCTCATACCAAAAGCTTGCTACAAAAACTTTAATTTTCCCCCCAAAGTAACCTGGCAGGTTGCAAAACCTTGTCAAGCACACTTGCACTTTTCCACATAAATGCAGGGGGAAACTGCAAACTTGAAATAATGTTTGGCAATGGAAGTCTATGCAGAATCCTAGTTCTTCAAAGGGATAAGCTAGGTGGTAAAAGATAACTGGAGACTTGCTGAAGAGCTTCAGGGACTCTTTTATTCTTCTCACCTTTTCCTCGTTCCCTAAAGGCTGCAGACCCTTTAGGCTGCAAATATCTGTTAGTAGCTCCTTCTTCACCTGGTACTCCCAACTCACCAGCTTTTGCCAACCCATTCAAACCCAGTAATCTCCATGACAAATATTCCAAAGCCTTACATGATGGTCCTGAGGAAGGATGAATTTAGAGACTGTCATACTCCAAACAATGTACTTCATTATGCACAGAAGGCAATATTCTAGACTGTAACATGGTACCCTCCAAAGTCACATTCCCTTCCAAATTTCCAGTATTAGGGCAGGAACACCAAGCAAAGGGCAGAAGGCAACACCTCAACACCACCATTTTCAATGGCTCCAGTCACTTTTACTGAGGAGAAGTCATTAAGAGTTTTACTTCCCTTTCTCCTATACTGCTCTTCTATGGCACACTGGAAGACACAAAACTGTGGGTGAAAGAAGAAGAAATTTGGTGTGCTTGTGGAAAACATAATTAATAAATTAATTAACAAATTAATAAAAACAGTTGTACACAGAACACAATGCAACCCGCCCCATTGTTTACTTCATGATTGCCTCCAATTGTCAAATATTCTCATTTTATTATTATAACATCATCATCTAAGGACTCTTGACTAGTAAAGCCCTAAAACAGAGTTTCACCTTAGAGGTTGTAGAATTCATGTCTCTTCTTACCTTGTTTCCAGGAACCTCTGTACATACATGAAGAAAGGCACAGGACTTAGATGATCCACCTGGAGGATGGAAAGGAATGACTTACAGCACCTTTCAACTCCTACAGCTTTAATTTCTGTGATCCTGTGGAAGAGATATTAGCATGGCTAATAAGACCATTCCGGCTTCAAAGAGTTTATGGTTAGTGTTTTGAACAAAGACATGAGAGTGTGCTTCAGGGTTTGCACTAATATTAATAATTGCATTTTTTCATAATGGTGTGGATAGAATTTCATTCATCTCTCTCTGGAGCATCCCATACTTGCCAGGAGTGGGAAAGAAAATCAAGTAGATTGCACTTCGGATCTGGTATGACGATTCCAGGATTACATGTCTGTGCAGAAAAGAATGGACATGAATACCTCCTCACAGCCAGAAGAGCATTTAACATGTTGAAAGGTTTCACTGTCTTGAGTCACAGTTTAAATATTAAATATATGGAATAGAATTTGTTTTTTCCCAGCATGAATATATACAGAAAATACACATCTACAACCACATGTAAACCTACAGATAAAATCTGTGTTCATGGCATAAAAGCATGATCATTTTGTTGTCAAATGCAAACAAAACATTGTTTCTGAATTAAGCAAATTGAACTTCAAAAGCCTTGAAAACAGATTAAATCATTATAGCTGGGGTTTGATGTCAACAGCATCAAACATGTCTCCCTTGAAAGATCAAACAATACCCTATTCTTCTGCTTCAGTAGGCAAAGTTTCATTCAATGGCATTTTCAATCTCAAAGAATGTGAAGAAACTGATATCCTGCACTTTTAAGATGACCGTGAATCTTTTTTCTCTTGCTTTTAACAGTTCTTACAAGTGTTTACATTTTTGCCTGGAGTAATTGTCAGTTTTAATTCTTTCAACCCATTTAATTCCTTGTTTCTTTATCACTCCCTTCAAAGTTAGGCATCTGGAATCAAACAAATTCATATACTGATGTCTGGCAACCACCAAATACTGATTATTGTTTGCAGTTCTGATCAACAGCTTTTCCATTTGCTGCAGTTAGAGGAAGAAACAGCCACTCAGCAAAGTCCATGCCAAAAACTGGAAAAGGAATGAGTTAGTCAGGTTTTTTTCCTGGTTTGTATCAGTTTCATTTGATATAGCTCTCTGCAGGAAAAAAAAAAATAAAAAGAACAAATTCCGGACAGCACAAACATACCCCATTGCAAAATAAAACTGGCACATTAAGCGACTTCATTCTTCAACTGAACTATTGTTGAGCTGGTGCTCACCAGCATATACAGGAAGACACTGTATTTTCATTTTCCTTGAAGTTTCTGGGTATTTTTTGCATGTCTCCTAGTTTATATGTTCTTTCCTGAAATTTTGCTATTTTTCAAGTTTTTAATCGCATAACAAAATTCAGGCTATGTTTTTTTAATAAACCTGAAAAATGGAAAATATTTTGTGCTTTTTCCCTTAGATATTTTGTAATGACAAAGAATAAAGCAAAGCAAAATTATGAAAAGTTGCCTTCAGACTGCTTGAGTAAGAAGGAAAATAATTACACCTGCTCTAAGATAGTGTGATATTTTTTGCCACTGCTTCAGAAGAGGAAGTCAAGGGTGGAGAGAGGCAAGGTAGAATAGAACGGATAAAGAACAGGCAATCTTCCAGCTACACATACAGCTCTACACACATCAGAAACCCATGCATTACACTGAACACACATCTACTCCTTGGAGAAAAAATGGCAGCTCTTTACTTACATTTTCTAAAGGAGTGCTGGAAGGCTCCCAAATATTACATCTATGAGACTGATAAGTATAAAAATCAACAACACTTGCAAGTGTGGAGTTATGGAGTCAAAGCTCATGAGATGAAGATAGAAGAGGACTGATTCATCCACATGTAAGTCATTTTCCCCCTGCTGGAAAAGTATATCCCACACTTCCCAAAACCACTGAAAGAGAGCAAGTATTGCCTCTCACTCACCTATAAAATAGAAAAGACAATTAGAGAAAATATTAATTTTAATATAATATTAACATAATCACAGATTCTTCCTTGCCTCAGATAAACATTCTTCTTTCCTAGCTATTCATGGACTAACCTTATGACATGCATGCCTAATTCATGGTAAGAATTTCCATGGACAGAACTTCAACTGCTCCTTGAATTTTCTTCTTTAATTCAGATGTTTTAATTTTGCTGGGGTCAGACTAGAGTTTGTACTTTTGACTGATTGTCAGAAATTGCAGGTACTTTAATAACTGTAGATGAAGAATAAAAGGACTTCATCTAAGAGTAATAAGTGCCAAGAAATCTGGTAAGATAGGATATGGAAAATAAAATGTATCAATTGTTATTCACTTATTGTCTCAACTGGAGTTTAATGGAGTTCTAGTGCAATTATCTTGTGAAGAGTCTCACAGGAAACCTTAATTTTGAATTAAGATGTCTAGGAAAGCAAATGCATCAGGGTTTGTATTTATTCTTCTTTAGCACTCTGAAAAATCCGTATTACAACATTTATTATGTACCCAAACATATTTTAATGCAGCTATATATATTTTAATGCAGCTTGGTAGAAAATAGCTGTTTATCTTACTGTGTCTCTGAACTCAGTAAGGCAGTCCTTAAAAATGGGATACACGATAGGCTAGGGACTCTCATTCCTCTCTTGTAAAAGCGTGTGTCTCTCATGTGTCAGGAGTGGTGAAGGGCTCTGGTTTACAGACAACTCTGGAGCCAGAGGTCATGAGAAGTTGTGTATAGATAACAATTTCTGCTGTTAGAAATGGTCTTTTGTTTGTTTGTTTGTTTTTTGTAATTGCTGTTCCCACATTTTCATGTAGGACCCTGCTACCTGACTGACAGAGAGCTGTTATCTTTGAGTGTGTAGAATGTCCCCACTGAAGTGTCAGAGGCATGCACAAATTTTCATGCACACTGTACAGACACACTACAGCGAGCAAAAAACTTAGAACTCTTTGGAAACCCTACATTATTCTTCTCTCTTTTCATGTCAGTAAATGTAATGAAAACACTGGCTCAATACAGCATAATTCATTAATACCAGAATCTAATGTGTTAAGCAGTGTTAGAACATCTATCCCATTATACAAGAATGCTAATCTAAATACAGAGTCTGAAATAAAAATCTGTGACCTTTTTATTTTTTATTTTGTAGGTTTCTTGCTGACTTCATTTTGCTGCTCTGCTTTCCCTACATTTTGTAGAAGCCAAGAAAAGGTAAGAAACCATCACAAAAGGCAAGACCAAATAGAGTGATTACATAGTACCATCTAGAGCTTGTGGCTGTTATAACAACTCTGAAAATAAAGGTTTCTTGGACTCTCACTAAGGTGAGAATGATGAAAGAAGAAATCTTGTATTTTTTTTTCCAGGGCCACAGAGGGGATAATTCCAGTAGGGTGGAAACCAAAATGGAGCACTTTGCATCCTTTATGCAGGCATGTTGGTTTTAATACTGTCTTTCCATAGATGCAGTTTTCAGGATGTTTTATTATCCTACAGCTAATCCTTCAGAGGAAAAAATGGATCAGTGGATAGAATGGTACATCTGACTTAATCATTTTGGCATGTTGGGTTCTTTGGTCTGTCAGTGTCTCCTGAAAGCAATTTTTCACCAGTCACTGCAGGCAGGGTCACAGCCTGTAACTCACAGCTCAACGACACTTTCAACATGACTAACTGTTGACAATATTTGAACTTTTGAGCCCTGCCATCCTTGGGCATAGTCACAAGACGAGCAGGCAAAAATACATCAGTCATCAAAGACACTAGGTCCCTCCCCCTCTTCATGAGCTAAAGAATTCAGCCTCCCCTTTCAAATCCTCTCTCAAAAACACACCATGAATCCCATTTAGTTAGAAATACTCTCACACATTCATTATACATGCTGGCTTCAACTCAGAAAGCATATTCTTCTGGCTCATTTCTATATGCAGTGCCTCTATTCAAGTAAGAGGCTCCATAAACAGAACCTATGTTATATCTGTGATTTCTTATGCTCTGGAAGGACCACTCTGGCAACCCTTAAATATATTAGTATCAGACCATATAGACTTCCAGGGACAGGTGAAAGAGGACAGACAAATAAATCCATGGTCACACATCTCTTTGCTCTCACTTCCTCTTCCCCTCACCCCTTTCTATCCAGCAAGTTAGCCTTTCTTCTTGTTTCTATTCCATTTTATGAATATCTTTTTTCTACAGAGGCTTGCCTACAGCTATCAGTGGTCCACAGCACAGCAGAATTAATGCAGGTGATATGTGATAGAAAGGGGAAATGTTGGCAATATATGATTACAAATTAAATGATGCAATTTCAGGGTCAGCACTACAGAAGGCACTGAAGAGGCTGACAAGTAAAGATTAATGGCAAGTGAATGAGGGCAGTTACAGTAATGTACATTTGCCTTCTCTGAGATCTGTAGACTCTGCTACCATCTGCTGGTTTATGAAAAAGATCCAGGGAATCTATTTTAGTAGCTCTATATACATAATCTTTCAGCTGTCTCTCATTATGAGAACAGTCCTCATTTCAGGTCACAGCCTACCTTCGCCTCCACAGAGCTGTCAATTAGGCTTTCTTGTGTTTCCTGATGCATTTCCAACAGCAGGCATGAGAAAAAATGGCAAACAGACAGTGAACATTTTACACTAAACCCAAATAATATATCCAAGAGCAAGGCACATTTTCAGTATTTTGGAAAAAAAAAAAAGAGGGAGAAAAAAATTATCTACGCAATTATTTGCAGTTTATTCTTGAGGGCAGAGGGTGAGGATGGATTGAAAGATATTCAATTCTGGTTTTGAATGAACCTTTCATTAAGCTTTCCTACATGGCTGATGTATAAATTGTCATAACTGCATTGAAATCAATGGAGTAATGCAGCCTGCTATCTTTTGGGAATGTAATCCAGGAAGGATACATCCAGAACGAAATGCAACTAAATGCAAAGCTATGACCAGTGTACATTAAATAGAGGAAGACAGAAAACATGATTGTATTTCCAAATACAGCACTATTATTCTACACATTCTTCTCTTGGACACAGGTGATAATACCTAGACACTCATAGAACTCGGAAAATAAAGAGGATTTAAAATCACCACCTCTTCTTCATCCATTTAACTTGTCAAGACAATCATGAAAGGGTTGGCAGTGCAAGCAACTTTTACAGAAAAATGGCCATAAAAATTCAATGCACAAAACCAGCCTAATTCTGTAGAGTTTAAGGCCAAAAAAATCAGGGTGTCTCCTTGTCTACTTACCATGGTCCAGAGAATTTTACCCAATGATTCTTCTTTGAGGTTATAGCAGAGTGGGAATTTCAGAGCAGAAAACATCTCATATATATTCCTCACTTTGGAAGATTAGCTACATGCTCAGGTCATTTATATTCACTCAGCCTAATTTCTGGTGGGCAGAGAGTGCACTGTCCACCTTGGTACTAGAACAAAATTGTAGGATTTAATGAAAAGTTCAAGACAAGCCAAAGAGACCAGAACCTTCCAAAAGCTGCTTGGCTTTGTGAGAAAGTTTGTGCTATCCCAGCTCTTTGGATAACACAGTTTCCCATCCTGGTACTAGCCAAGACTCCCCAAGTCCATTTGGAGTTTGCTGTGCCTTATTGATATTGATGCCCAGCCCCATTTCATGGCAATGTCTAAAGACAAGGCATTCCTAGGTTAGGAGGCATTTGAACAAGGAGATCTTGGAACCTGCATGGAGAAAATCCATGGTTAATGTAGCCCTGCAGCAAGGCTCCTGCATTTTCCCTTACAAAACTGAACTTGCTGCCAGCACCATAAATTAAGAGGAAGCAGTTTCCTCTAGGACCTCCATATTAATATAAACAAGGGAAAGGGATGTGTAAAGCTGGTTTTGCAAGGGTAAGAATCACAGGCAGCCTGTGCTCTCTACTTGTCATCTAGCAAAAGGATACTGAGGTGCTTCAGTGAAAAAACACAGGTTGTGTCTTTAACAGAGATTGCACCAGAACTCCTTTTAAAATAAAATGACACAACTCCAGTAGTACATATTCTCTGGAGGAACTGAATTAAGGTGGATGACATCTGCTACTTGGTTCAGAGGTAAGATGAGGAAGCAGCTAACTCACAGATGAATCAAGGTAAAGCCCTAGTATAATCTCAAGGGCCTTGGCACATTCTTTCTAAAGAAGGACTTTTCTTGTCATATTTCAGCCAGACCTTTTATAATATGACTGAAATTTTAATAACACTATACTTCTATAAACAACTCTATGATGAGAAGGGAAAAAAATTAAAGTCCCATCTGCTATAAATATTTAACCCTCCTTAATTATACGTCATCTTAATATTTGCTTTTGAGAGTGAAAGCGAGCAAGTCTCCCATGAGGATAAGTCAACATGAGTTAGAGACCATGGGCTGCTTGTTATTAACAGATGAGGAATAATATGGGAAAAGATCTGATTTGTCTAAAAACAACCATATCATCAAACAGAATGATTTACCAATATGAAAAACTTGTTGAGCTGCCTTGTATGCTCAAGAAGCCAAGAGACAAATAAATGAATCAGGGTCTGATCACATGGTTAGATATTATTAGATAAATTCTTTCCTTTACAGGATTTTCTATTTATATCAAATGAACTGGGGAAAAATATTTACAATCTGTTTGGTTATATTTGTTAGAAAGAAGCAAAAGCATAAATAAGCTTTTCAAATAGTTCCCTTTTTATACTAAATAGCTAAGAATAGAATTTGGCTCCTATTCTTCAGACAATTGAAGGTGATAAACTGAAGCTGTGGAAAAGAGCATTTTCTTCAGTTTCCAGAGAACTACAAACTGCTGAAAGGGAGGATAAGAAACAGCCACAAATATACAACTATATATTTGTATATATAAATATGCACAGGCCTTGGTAAGAAAGAGAAAGACTTCTGCACACCATCAAATTCACAGCCCAAGGGGCACAACGATGCCCTTCCAGGTCCCAGCTCCAAGGTCAACCACCTTTCTGTCGAATCAGTATTGTCCTTTTGGGGTCTGATTTGTATATGGTCTAGGTCTAGAAGACTTATATCTTATATCTATTTACAACACTGCATTTGAAGAGCAGATGGCTTTCTGAAAGCATGGGGAGCTGCTACTTACAATATGTGTTTGGAGAGGTATATATCATGTAACAAGACATGCTGCACTTACATGTCTTACTCTTAAAAGTTTGTTTACTTTAACAAGTCCTAAAACACTCTCTATAAAGGAGGGATTTTTCTTAGCGTTTATCAATCTTACTTGGAAATAAGAGAGCAGAGGGAAATAAAATGCAGCTCTGAAGATGTTTTACCAGTGAGATCAGAGCAAAAATATTCCTTCGTGATTCACACACAGCTAAGTGTTATACAGAGATTAATTCTCCCACTAGTTGATGTCAGAGTCCCTGCAAGATAACCATGAATTTCATTTGAGAACCATTAAAATGAGCTAAAACTATACAAATTTATAACAAGGATAGCCATAAATTTCCTTTAATTTCAAACTAAAGACAATTTAGGAGCCAGATCATTCAACTTTTGCCCACTGATATTCTCTGATTTAAAAAATTAGAGTTAGAGTACAGAAAACATTTATTTTTTTCATTACTTTGTTATTTAGCCAATCTGTCATTTTATTTGGGTTTTGACTTCAGAGTTGATCTTTTTTCCTGGTAGGAGAGCTCTGGGCGGCACTCCTTGGCACATCCCAAAATAGCTTCTTGGATAGGTTACTTTCCAGAAACAGAGACTCTGCTCTGTTCTCCAAACAAAGCAGATGATGATTTTGTGCGTAAATCTGGTACATTCCAGGCACAGTTTCTTTTAACTGAATTAGTCATGTTTCATTACATAAAGAATTAAAGTGTTTCCCAATTCTGAATAACAAGATAGATTTTGACATTTAAATTTTTTTTATGGATAGGAAAACTTTTTTTTTTCCAACTCCAATGATAATCTCAGTTGTACCTTCTTCTGAAGCTGTAAGCTGTTCTTTTATGCATAGAACCATCATTTACCAAGACTAAGTATTAAAACCTATATGTTTACTATTTTGGAAAAAGAGGACTAAAAAGACTAGCACTTTACCTGAAAATTTGGACAACAATTTTGCCTTCACAGTAAAACCAGTTGTTGAATCTGGACTGAGCTACATCAACAGAAATCTTTCCCTAAACTTAATAAGAATTAGGATTTCACTCTAAGACTTTAAAGCTAGTAAAAGGAAAGAGCAAAGCTTACTTCTATAGCAAGAAAAGAGAGCAAAGAAAGATGAAAATGGATTTTCTTTTTTTTTAAAGAGTTAAAAGGTCATTCATCTTTACTAAAGCTGATGAAACAAATGTCATTAGATGTTGGAGATATAAAAGGTCAAATAAATATCCTGAACATGGAGCTAAAATGTTACAGAAAGACTAAAGGAAGAGGAGAGGCACGTTCCTTCCTTTGAGGATAAAATTATTAAAGAATAAAAATAATTTTGGGAAAAAGCATCTCAAGGGGAAAAAAGGTCCAAGTGGCAAAAATTTGAAATAGAAAGCCTGCACTAGAGAAGAAATAAAATCCCTTTATTGAATATCTAAGGAGCAAGAGGTAACAAGAAGCTATATACGATCTAGAACATTACTGAACTTAGTTTTTGAAATTTGAAAATTCATAGAAATCATGCCCAACAGAAAAAATAAAAGAATATTCCATGGCAGAATGGTATCTGTTGAATTCAGTCTGAATAATTATACCAGATCAAAAACCGAAAAACTAAAGGAAATAAGAAGCAAGTCTGAAAAGAAAAGAAAAAAAGAAAAAAAAAAAGCAACAAGAATAGAAATATTATTTTACCAAAGGATCAGCTTAGTAAAGAAGATATTTAGACTGCACCGATCATTTGACTCAGGGCTAGGTATCTTTTCCATGATCATCCTTGAAAAGCAGGTATTCACATTCAGAGAATGTTTTTCCAATATTCGAAATTTTTGGAAGTGTAAATGAAACATCTGTTCAGGGAAAAGAGCCAAACCAAAACAAGAGAATCTCTGGCATTGCCACCAACTTCCAAGAAGATCAGAGTTACCACCCAAAAAGACTTATTCAGGAAAATTGTTATGTCTAAGTGCTGCAGGTTTGGGCTCCCATACATGTCAAAATTCTTGGCTAAATTTAATTTATTTATTTTTCTGTATTTCCTAAATTTCCATTGCTAGAAATTGTCTACATTTCAGATAATTTATGATAAATGCGTTACACTATTTTTCTCATGACTTAAGTAACTGTCAGTGTTTTCATTGCTTCCCTTCTTGGTACTGACAAGTGTTCTGAATAATAAATGATTTTCCTAATTCCAAATACACTATTTTCAGAGAAAAATATGTTCTGCTGAATTTATAGCATATCTTGTATATTTTCTAATTTGATTATATAAGATCATCTATGATGTGATCCAAATGCAGAATGCACTTTGCCTAATTTAATGTCCTATTTCAAAAGCCTGACCCTTCTGTTCTGACTTGTAAAATACCTCCAACAGGATAAATACAAATAAATTGAGAAATGCAGTATTTCTACATTCACTGATAGAGTGCATGCACCTGTTTCCAGATGCTAACTATTCCACACTGTTGTTTAATAACTGTGCTGTTGTAAGGTAAGTCTATGAAGGAGCAAAATGCAGATGTCTATTGCTCTTATATCCTCAGGTGTCAAAGAATTCCAAATGCAAGAGCTTGGCTTCATCAGCTGTATTGTAGTATGGGGCAATTCAGAATAGAAATAGGAAGGAAATTACCCAATATCTATTGTCTCATGATTAGGACATAGTTTCTATAAGCCAGTCTAAACTGTTCTAATCTTCCTGTTTCTCCCCTTGTAAGGTAAAGGGCTAGACAGAGATTCATGTGTCATTCTGTGCCAAAAGTGAACAGTGGTACAGTCAGATAGCAGGAAGGATGGGAAGAGGCCTCACATAAAACACACCTGGGCAGAGTAACTGTGAGTAATCTGAGACTGGCACTTACAGCCTGTCCGTGCTCCTTCAGTAAACACACAGCCACTGATACACACTAAGCAGCTCAGCCAGCCCTTAGCCCTCTTCCACTGATGGGAAGACTACTGTGAATTATTTCTTTTTCACTGCAAGACATGTGTGTGCAAGTTTTTCCTGGGAAATCAGTAGGCTCCAAACACACACTTTTGGTTATTCAGCAATAACTAGCTGTTTGCCCATATCCCCCTGTGAGCCAGAGAGATGGGACAGAAGAGGGGAGCACATGCAGAAAGGAGTCCCCTTTTGCCAGACCCCAAGTTACAGGAACAGTTTGTGCCTCTTTGTTGTAGACTGGTGATCTACATGAGTTGCTTAATGCTAAATACACTTAAATTAGCTTCACTGCAACATTTCCTTGCCTCCTAGCTCTGGTATTCCCTTTCCTCCAGCCAGTGGGACTAAACCTGTCACAGCTGGAAAACTCTCTCCCATACACACTCATACTTAAGGAGCAGTGCACACAATTCATATATATTCTGAGTTCAGTAGTACTTCCTTAGCTGGTACTTCCCCAAGATCATCTGTCTTGGAAAACTTCTGTAAAAATACCAGTTACAGAAAAAACTCTGTTTAAAACAAAGCAAAACAACAAAATCCACAACCAAAAAAAACCCACAGCCCATATTTTTTTGCAACTTTATCTGGAGCAGAAGTCTGAAATGCAATAGTAGCTCAAAGAAAGGCTCTTTCTGATCACAAGCAAATCTGTAAAGGTAAAAATTCCCTTTCAGATGCTATGTCTGTCGAAACTAATATTTTCCCCTCTTTTGTAATTAAAACACATACAGTGATCTCTACTGGATAATAGGTGTCATCTCTAGCATGTTGCTTTCCTAACCATCCACAGAGTTAATACCCTCTTCTTGCCTGTCTCTGGCCTTGGCCAACACATGCCTCCCTGCCTACTTCCAAACATAATCATAATTTTCCTAAATCACAGTTTAGCTATGTCATTATTCACTTTAAATCCCACGATAGGATCTGAATTCTCTACAGGACTCTCCTGGTTTCAGCTGGGACAGAGTCCATTGTGTTCTTAGTAACCAGTACAGTACATGTTTTTTGGGTTTTGTATGAGAAGAATATTGATAACAAATAGATGTTTTAGTTGTTGCTAATTAGTTATTACCCTAAATCGAGGACTTTTCTCTAACTTATGCTCTGCCAGTGAGTACCTGCACAAAAGGCTGGGAGGGAGCATGGCCAGTACAACTCACACAAACTGGCCCAAGGAGTATTCCATACCACAGATCCTCATGCCCAGTATACAAGCTGGAGGAGTAATCTGAAGGAGGGCCAGTTGCTGACTGAGGACAGGATGGGCATTAGTCAGCATGTGCTGAGTAACTGATTGTGAATCACTTGTTTCTCTTGAATCCTGTTACTTTCTCCCTGTCCTTATCATTACAGTTATTATTTGTAATATACTACTACTATTATTACTATTATTACTATTACTCTTATTATTACTATTATTACTACTACTACTACTACTACTACTATTATTATTATTATTATTACTATTATTACTATTATTACTATTACTACTATTATTTCTATTATTACTATTATTACTACTACTATTATATTTTGTGTCAATTACTAAATTGTTCTTATCTCTATCCACAAATTTTACATTTTCTTTATCACTCTCCTCCCTCTGATGTGTGGGGGAGTTAGTGAGTGGCTGTATGATACTTAGCTGACAGCTAAGGTTACACCCAGACAAGGATAATACATAAAACAACTTACCTCCATTGCACAGTTCTGCAATGGGCTCACCTTAGCTATCCTCTCTAATTAATACCAAGTGGTTCAGTGACTTGTTCACTCATACCTGCATCTCTTTCCAGCTTTTCCTACTTCATCAACTTCATGGTCTTCATAAAACATCCATAAATCACGGTCACTCTCTTTCTTCATACCCCACAACAAAATTTCCATCTGTTTTAAAGCCTATTAAAAGCTTCACAATAATTAGGCTATTATAACACCACAAGTTCCATTTACCATTTTAACCAATATTTTTTCACTCCTTCATTTTGACCTCTTCTCCACCTCCATTCACTACTTGTCTTGTACTTATATTGTAATCTTCATAGCACACTTTTATGCTCGATTTTTTTAAAGAACACTAAACACATGAGACTTTGATCCACAGCTTTTTTCTGATTACTACAGCAATGTTACTTATAATATTAAATTGAGCTAAGCTATAAATTATACAAAATTTACATTTTCACATGCTAATTAGCATGCTGAGAGACATTCCAGGGCCACATTACACATTTGCATGTTCTATCAAGACTTTAGCTCGGTTGGTTAGAGCGTGGTGTTAATAATGCCAGGTTCATGGGCTTGATCTCTTTATGAGCCATTCATTTAAGAGTTGGACTCAATGATCCTTGTGGGTCCCTTCCCACCAGAATATTCTGTGATCTTCTCAACTTCAAAGCAGTGTACTTAAGAAGACAATTTATTTGGGTCCTGGAGTTCTTTTACCAGCAGTAACAATACACACACACACACAAATCTCTTCAAGAATACCCACAAAAAGAAACTTCAACGAATTCCAATTATCACTTGCCTTGAGGAGTATGTAAAAATATTTGCTCAGTTATCAAGCTTAGCAAATTTTATGGACATTTTACTCATTCTGGAAAAGACTGCACCTCAACTACTTAGCATTTTCAAATGAAGCTATATTCCCCATATTGCTATCCATAGCAGTAAACAAATATTCCAAAACAACATAGAAAACAGACATGAAGTGCATTCTGAATCAGATCTGACCCACAAAAAATAAAAAGAAAAAGGAGAAAGGAAAAAAGGGGGAAACCCCCTCTCATTTCCTAAAAGTGATGTTTTTTGGTTTGTTTTCTGTTGTTGTTAGTTTATTTTTTCCTTTTATTTGTTTAGGTTCTGGGGTTTTATTGGTTATTTTCTTTCTTTTACCAGAATAAATGAATAAGCAAAAATTTATGGAAACAAGATAGAAAGAATTATGAAAATTATCGGACTAATAAGCAATTTTTTTCATTTTTAAATTCTTCAATATGAAAATCTATTTGATAAGCTGTTATTTATCTAGAAAAAATGTTGGCAAGCTAGCAGTACAGCATTAAAAACTTATAAAGATCAAACTAAACCTCAAATTTAGAAATAACTGGTAAAACAATGAACTTTGGAATTGTTTACAGTCCTGCAGTTTTTTAGCATTTAACCTTCATAAATCATATTGTTTTTAGCAACACGTTTGAGTTGCTCTTTTCTAAAATTACATTATCAAAAGGCTTAGTAATAAGTGAAAGCAGCCTCTAGCAGAATATTACAATGGGCAAGATAAAGCAATGATTAAAAACTAGTCGCTTCCTTGGTAGAAGTAAAATACCTGCAGCACCAAAGAAAATCCTGGTCCAAACTTCAAGAACTATTTTGCTGTAAAGCAATATAGCTCCCCTGACTTCAGCTGTACTGAATTACACCTAGTGGGGATCAAGATCATAAATCTTCACAGTGAAATAAAGTAGCTCTTCAATAGCAAACATAAATTCAACACCTGATAAAGACCCCAAAAAATTCTGCAAATATAATCAGATATCGCTGCTACACACTGGATGTAAAATATTAACTCCTATCCTAGATGCAGCACTAAACAGAAGAACTGTTAGTATTTTAAATCCTGCATTGTGACAGGAGGTAAGAGCAGATAAGAATCACTGTACATAATGATTTTGACAAAGCAAAGGATGTTGTACTGCAAACAAGATGCTTAGAGATAATTTTGCCTTTGTGAAGGGCTGCAGTAAAAGTCCTGTAAACCACCAAAATTCTCAGACTCAGTGAAGAAATGGTACATAACCTGGCTCTCCATACTACAGTAAAATTTACATTCAAGCAGATGATGTTTAGTCTGCACATTTTACAGTTGTAACCAAGGTGTATGTCTGTGTACTAGAATAATTTCTGATTAATAACTCTCCTGTGTCTCAGAACAGGATTAAATAAAAACAAAATAAAGACAATGAAACTGTACTTTAAAAAGCAAAGATTCACCAGACACCTCTTCTATTTGGAATTTATTTGGAATGCAGAGGAATAATCTGTCACCACATTTTACACCTGGAAGATGGAGATTCTACACTCAGGAAAGGAGTGTCTGGATAACCACTTTGAGAGCTTCTTTAGCAGGAGAATTGCTTATTAACTTACTTGTTATTGGTGGGGAAAAAAACCCCAGCTTTTAAAACAGCCATGAGTTTTGAGTGTCACTACCCCCAGATTTGCTTGTCTGAAAACAGGTCACAAAATTTTAAACAAAACAAAACAAAACAAAACAAATCAGACTCTGAATAATTAATTCTATTCAGACAAGATGAATTACCACAAGAAGAGTTAATTCTGCAGTATTTCAAAGGCCATTCTGTTTTATCATCAATAGAATGTGAATATCGGATCCTTTGGCACTGAGAGGAAGTGTTTCAAACAGAAAGTCTTCGGAGAACCAACATTCCAGTAGCATCCCTAAATTTCGATTTAATAACTCAATTTATCAAAAATTTTGGAGCTTTTAAAACTCAAAAGCAGCTTAATGATACATGATGACTTCTGAAAGAAGAAAATTAAGTTTCTGCTACAACCCATTAACTTAACTTTCACCCTACCATCTTGTTGAAAGGACTATAGATACATACCCAAATCTGACCTGCTTTGCCCCCTCAGATATTTGCAGAGAATTCCACACACTCATTATCTGTAAATTTCCCACCCTCCATCCTTCATATGATGTGGGATTTTCTGCAAGGATTTTGACACAACACAACATCCAGAACAAGAGTGTGTAGTCATGTGGGTCTCTTCCAACTCAGAATATTCTGTGATTCTGTAAAGATAAGCTTCCTGTTTGATTGATGCAGGAGGAGCTCTGCTACAAAAGTGCCATTGGCAGCTGAGGAGACTCTAGATTTTGGTCACCTCTAGGACTTCCCACCACTTTAGCACATTTTAAATGGGACAACACCCGCATAAAATCTGGCTGACATTGGAAAAAAGTCTCCCTTCTCTGGAGAAGCTGGATGCCAGCTGTTGGAGAGGAGCTCGAGAAGGTCGACTGTACCCTGTACCTTTGCATTGACAACCAAGGACAGAGCATCAAGAGAAAGTCATTGCACCCCTCGACACTGAGATGTTTTAGAATAGTTCTTAGAACAATTACATGCATACATGTAAACCAGGGATACATCTGTGCAACTGCACAAGGTATTACCTCAAAATCTGTTTTGACAGGTTATTCACAGGAGATTGCTCCAGGACTCTAGTCCTCACCCCTAGCATCCCAAAACCTGTGGAAATAACTAGAGAAGATTTCTGTCTAATAAATAATCCAAGATAATGCTCTCAGTGTCCTGATTACGTGCAGCTACTATATGCGTATCTTGTGTTACAGCCTATATTCTCTTGTACGTCCACACAGAAACAAGGACTGGGCCCCTATGTGAAGGAAGAGAAGATAAAATAAACAGACCACCACAACAGCCCTGTACAGTTAAGAAAATACACTGCTGTTGGCTGATATCACAGCTCTTAAAACGTTATTCTTCCATAATTTTATAGGTTAAATAACTATGAAGAATGTCTGCTTTGGGGAGAGAGACATCTATCCAGCTCTCAGATGTCAGTCTGTGGTATTGCAGAATGTTAATGAAAGAGAACTAAATGGTATGATTATTCTAACTCAATGAAAAACAAATATCTACCAAAAGAACCACAAAAAAGTAATAATAAATTAGTATAACAGAGTTGTGAAGAAATGAGAAAATAAACAAGTACAGTTTGAAATGATACCCAAAGGTGTGCTGCTTCAAAATCTTCTGGTCAATAATGCACGGAATGGTTTTACTGTTGAACAAACACAAATAGTCTCCCTACCCATAGCACAAAGTGCTAGTTCTGCAAGGTACGTAATTTTAAACTCAAGGTATTTGTAAATAAATGCAGCTTTCCCTTTAAAACTTCAGTTAAGCAACTAGAAAAATTTTAATGGGTATAAGCTACACAATCACTACTGATTTGCCCAAAGGTTTTTTCAGACATATTTGATTGTTATTACCTTTTAAGCAAGGAAGAACACTAAAATTCTTTGCAGATTGTAGAATAGAAGATGTCAGTCAGGCTTGACTTACTTAAAGCTCTTTGAAGAATTGGGGTACAAAAAATGAGCCTTTCTGTTAGATGTAGGCAAAGCATTCAGCATAGGTGTGATTGTTTGATTGTTTTGCCACACTACAGCCGTGTCTTAGATGTTCTGCTGTGGTCATCAGATGCTGATTATGAGGGGGAAAAAATAGTAACAACAAAAATCTCACACAAAATCTTCATCCTTGCAGCTAATACCTTTTGCTGAACATTTACCTCAAGCTACAAAAAGAAAAAAATCCATATTTCCAGGTTATTTTTGCTCTTATGTTGTATAAATTTGGCAGAATTGATATGGTAATTGAACTTTTCATAAAAGTTACTGAAAATTTATACAGCTTAATGAAAATTCTGTATTATTTCAAAATTTTTACCATTAGAAATGCTTACATCAAATTTAGAGAGTATAAAAAAATACAGGTAAATATATATGTTTTTTTAAATCATCATATATATGTGAATCAAATAATTAATCTTATAAGGAAACAAGAGCTGATGCTTCAAGCAGGCTTCAAATAAGACTCTCAAGTAACACTTTAGCAAAATGTGCATCTACTGGCTGCCATCAATAGATCAGAATTGTTGCTTTTCTCATCAATACACTGCTGTTCTTGTCAGTTTTGGTTGCTGCAGCAAATGGTACTTCACAGTAGGCCGAGGGAGGATAATCTTCTCCTTTCAACTTATCCCTGACACTGCAGAAGGAAAGGTAAGAAAACTAGTAATGGGCAATTTGGGAATTGTTGTAAAGACTCTTTCTAGCAGACAGGACTTTCAAGGAGCTGGCTGGATTATAAATACCTTAGCAATGATGGCTTTGACATCTTTTATGGTGTATGATTTGCATCTTGGCTAAGTGAATGTGAAAAGATCCTCATAACTCTTTGTAATGTACACAGTTGCAACAGCTAAAAAGTTAATGATGGTAACTAGAAAGCATTCTCTCTATCCAGGTCCTACCTCACTCTCAACTTCACATCTCTTCTTTCCATTTCATTTTATCTGACTTGTCATCTCTAAAGCCTTGTATGTCTTAAGATATATATCATACAGTGCACAAGGTAAGGCAACAGTAATATGTGGAAAATCCCTCACTCAAAAAGGAGAAAATTCAATCTTTTCTTGCCAGTGCAAAGAGGGGTTTATTTACCCCACCACAGTGACTTTTGTGGTCATAGAGGTAGCTCATTATATAAATGACTACAAAACATACGCACCCAGAAATCCTCAGAGGAAAAGAAAAATCATCAGTAACTGATGCATAGCTGAAAAAAAGAGCTGAATTTGTCCCCACAGGCACTATTTGTGCATTCATGCACTTAATATTTCACATCACATCTGACTGTTTGAGTAAATAAAGCGACATTTTGATTATGGAACATATATAGAGACTGGAAGTTGTTTTATTGATCTATCAAAATATTTGAAGGATTGATTACTACAGTTTCAAAATAATTTCTTTCAATAGAGGTGTGGACACCAGACTGCTGTGGTCCATGGCAAGCAGGCAAGCACAAAGCCTGAACAGTCTCGTTTGGAAATGTGACTCTAAGACTCTAAGAGCAGCAAACTTTATATGTTAAGGAATCATTTCTCAGCATTTGAGTTCTGCAGTGATGCAGCTCTCTTTTTATACGGCCCTAAAAGATTCTTCCTTCATGTTCTACCCTTGGAAATCTCAAGGGGAAAACAATGTAGCAACACTGAAAGCCCCCTAGAATCCAGTAACATATGTCCAGTAACAAAACTGAACCAAACCATTCCAATCCGCTCATAACAGTAACCAGGCAATTAAAATAAGTCACTTCAGGCTGGCTTCACCAGTAGTCCTCTTTCCCATCCATTGCTTTTAAGTCCAGCAAATGAGCCTTTCATATCTCACAGTTAAATGACAGCCATTTGCCTTCCAAATTGTGCTGCTATTCATGCCTCACAATTTAAAGCCTCCTAAGGGTCCCTAAAGATCTCAGAGGAGTGGGAGGCAGAAACAACACACTTGTCTTCAGCAATGCAATTATATCACTGTGATCCCTTAAAATTGTAGTCTCACCATTATCAGGCCCCTTAGTATAATTACCTACAGAGCCAAGAGTGCGGAGAAAGTACAGAACAGAATGTAACAAAGAGCAAAATCGTTTAAGAGATGTCATGGCTTTCGTGTAGTATGTAGAGATGAAGTTTTATAAGAACTGAAAGGGAAGGTTAAAAATAAAACAAAGGCTCAAGATAGGAACCTCTTATGAGATGTATTAAGTAGCATTTCAGGGTGGAAAAATGGCATAAGACAACCAGCAGGAAACAGAACAAAGCATGGAACCATAAATCAGTGGTCATGTCTCATGCTTCAACAAATACCTGCAGCACAGAAGGGGATCTTGACTTTCCCTGCAAGTTTTGGTTCGCACATTTTCACTCAGCTTCCTGAAGACAATAGTAAAAGAAATTCCTCTTGTAAAGAAAAAAAAAAACAAAAAACTCATGGAATAGTAAGAAAGTGCAAAAGGGCATAACTGATACTTTTTCTTGTTGTCAACATCACTCTTCCTACAGGACAGAGAGGAAAAAGGTCCCTCCAAGTTGCAATCCTTACCCAGGCCTCCTATTCCTAGGACAACACTGCTTTCTGTCATCCCTTTCAGAAGATCAAAAATAAACCTTAAAGCTGACCTAGATGTAACTTGGCATAAGGGTCCTATTTTGACTTCTTTTTCCTTGCACTTATGGCAACATAGAAAGACTTTCACATACAGACCTCATTCCAAAATCTAAGTCCAACCTTTTTGTCAGGAGTTTGAGATATTTTTGGTATGTTTACTTCTAAATCAAAAGAAAATGGAGAAAGGAAAAAAAAAAAAAAAAAAAAAGCTGTGGTAGAATTTATGTAAGCTGAAGAGAGTTTTTCAGTGACAATCAAAAATACAGCTTTAAAGACAATAAAATATATACTCCATTCTAAAAGGGAAAAATAATTTTACATGTGACGATAATCAGGAAGTTACCACAAGAAAACTTGTTCTCCAGAAATCTCAAAAGCAGAGAAAATCTTGTTGTGATGTTTTCATTTCTCTGTGGCTCATTCTGATCCAGGAGTAAGCAAGGAAGCAATGTCTCCTTGAATGTCCCATCACCATTATTTCTAGGGAGAGAAGCCATTCCCACAAAGAGAGTCATATCTACTGGAACCCTTTATGTGCAAAATTTGGTAATCAGCCCAATATTCTATCTAAATAAAAAAATATCACTTACTTTAATGGGCTACTTGAATATTTCTTTTTAGAAAAACAAAACAAAAAACAAACAAGCAAAAATACACTATCATTGTCTAGTACTAGAGGAAATAAAAGACCATGAGAAAGAAAGAAGAAAAGTGTTCTAAGCACAAAGGGTGGAAAAAGAGAAGTGAAGAAGTAGCCCTTCTAGAGTTCCCAAATGAGAATTAGGAAATTGATTTCATTTTCTTTATCTTCCTGCTGCTAGTGGGGATGGGGAGGAGGGGGGTGTGTATGTGTGTGCATTTTAATTTGTTTTAATTGAAATTCTCCAAAAAGCAATCAAGAGTTTCCTGACTTTAGTCTTTTATTCAGCACATGATGTTTGAAGTTAAAATTCTATACTTTAATGAAAATTTTTAAATATTAACCCAAAATTCATTATCTATATTTGAGCTACATAGTACCAGATGTTTCCAACACTTAGAAAAGGTAAAGAAGGAAGTAGAATGGCACATAAAGCAACTGGAATGGAACATGTAAATTAGCTTCATTGTACCAAAAGCATTAGTGTTCAGAGTGCATGTGTTCCACCAGCAGTTCACTGGGCTAATGGGATCGTAAACTGCTGTTCTGTGCTCGCAGATCAGCTGGTCAGAGCATGGTGCTAATAATGCCAAGCTTGTGGGTTTGATCCCCATATGGGCCATTCACTTCAGAGCTGGACTTAGTGATCCTTGTGAGTCTCTTCCAACTCAGAATATTCTGATTATGTGATTTTTATTCAAGAAGCACCAGGAATAATGTTTTTAAATGAAAAGTGCTTTGTCTAACATCTACTACAGAGAGATCATGCAAATCTACTAAACCTTTGGTTCACAGGAGCTAGATAGTTTATAGCTGAGCCAGCCTGGTCTTTTTAAAAAGAGATACATCCTCTGACACACAGTGAAGTATTTACCACTGGTTTCATGTCTTAAACACACTTTAAGTTAGGCTGTAAATACCTATTCTATACTGTAGAGATTAAATAAGTAGATAAATGTATTAATTTTTATATATTGTAAACAAGAATGGTTAGTCCATTGTTTTGTCTAAAGATGTTTCCAAAGGAGATAATAATTTCAAGTGCCTGAAATTACCACCCAGAAAGCATAAGATAGGAATAATCAAAGATGACCCTCAGCACTGCAGAAGCAGTGTTATAACTCTAGTCATGAGGCTGGAAAAGAACATTCTGTTTAAAAATCCACTCCAAATTCAATAAGGTGTCCCACAAATCGATTAGAATATTAACAATAGTCCTTTCAGACAGTCTACCTGTGCCTAAGGTCCAGGCCTGTATCAACACTGCCAGTTGCAATTTCAATTGACTTTACTTGTTCTCTGCGTTCCTTCTAGATAACCTTGTCACTTCATCTTTTTCCCCCTCTGACTGATGTGCTTTTAACTAAATGGGTTCTCTGTAGTCTTTGGCAAGACTTCATTCTCATTGTTTTCAATAAGCCAGCCCCTTCAAAATGTATTGATGTTCATACTTCCCCTGTCAGGCATCCAGGTGTGAATGGTCCCTCAGACAGGCAAGCTGCAAAAAAAGAACTGCTGAACTGTGTGTTGCCTGGAAGGAGATATTTTAAGACTCTGCAAATTTATTGTATCATCAATCCAGGCTTTTAATATGGTCTCAATATTTTTTAGCACCAGTTTCAGCAAATCATTAAACCCAGTGTACAGGGTAGTTTTGAGGGAGCCAGAGCTGGTTTATCAGTCGCAGCCACCAGGATAAGGACTACAACCAGAAAAACAAAATGTGTGGCCAAAGTGTTGTCTTTACTGGCCACAAACACAGCAGTTAAAGACCCAGGGAAAAAACATCAATTAGGACAACCAGGACAGCCTAAAAGCTGTGCTGTTTTGCACTCAGTTTGGCAAAAGTGGAAGGGCTGGAAGCATATCCCATCCACCTGAAAGGTATTTGCATGCTGTGATCATCAGACATCATTAGAACAAGGGAAATTATCTCCAGACCTTCACTTGATCTCCAGACCTTAATTTCTTATCCACAAGACAAGTCTTAGCATCCTCAAGGTGATGTCCAAAGACATTAAATGTCCAAAGACATTTAATTTTTGCAACTTTGTGTTCCCCAAGCTCAAGCCAAAATGGAATTAAGATTCAAAGCAAATTTTAAGCATTCGGAACTAAGAACTGGGACATTTTTGGATTGGGCTTAGTAAGAGAATTTATTCCTAGGCAGGTCATTAAATTAAGGGAACTCCTTATTCTGACACCTAAAAAAAGGAAGACATCTAACAAAACCATCCAGTTCTTCTGTGAGAAATGGGGCACCAGTTTTAAGTGGTGGGTAGAAGAGGAGAAAAGTAAACCACTAACATTTGTTAGTCTAATTGAAATCCAGAAATGAGAATTATTTTTTCCTTCTATAAAACTTTAAAAACTGCTCTAAACAATAATAAAATTCTCCTAAATATAAGCATCCTAAATGAGCTACATAATGTTCCATGCCATAATCACCACTGCAACAAGAAATTGCTCAAATCACTTTTGAGCCAGATTTGTCAGTCATGCTGCTCTGTGCTCTGAGTAACAATGATCTGTGCAATTAATATTAAACCTTACAAGGCAGCTCTGAGTTCTGAAATTCTGCGTGCTTCTGTCATTGCAGAAACACAAAGCAATATTAGAGTGTAATATAGAGCATTCATGGGAAGGAAAGAAGGAAATGGAGGTGGGGGGAATAGAGGAAAAAAAGAAAAAAGTTTTGCAGCTAAACAGAGGCCAAGAACAGTAAGATAATTAAGATTGTTTTTTACAAGATTGCAACAGCTTGAATTGTTCCCCCCATTTCATGTTTAATTACAGTTTTTATTGCACTCATAAGAAATTCAGCTGCTGAAATAATCTAAGGAGCCAGGAACAAACCATTTCTCCTCCGTTCTCAGAATCTTTAAGCTCAGCCATTACATACACTCTCTTTGTAAAACAAGGACGGAATAAAGCACTATTGCGCTCTTGTTTATGTTAGATTTTTAGATGTCATTATTATTCTCAATCCTCATGGAAATCCTGGGATAAGAGATGAATGAAGGAGACACAGGGGCAAAAAGAAGACAGATGTTTTTTCCTCCCTATCTTGTTGTATCTCTCCATTGCAAAATTATCACTTACATCAATAAAACACACTTCAGGTGGTAATGAATGTATAGAGATATTGCAGAGGGAAAAATCACGACTCCAATACATATGAAACATCAGTTTCTACATATGCTCAAAATTGTACACCGTATGCTGAGGCATCTGAAGAGACATTAACTCGCTGGAAATGCGAGGGAAGGGAGAGGAAGGAGTAACTACATTACCATTCCTAAAGAGCATTCCAATCTGCTGAATACTGATTATCATTAAATGTTAAAGCACAATATCTGGCACAATACAAAACTGTAGGTACTTAATATCTGTGACCAGACCAAGAATTGCCTGTACACTGCCAAGCACTGTGGGAACAAATAGGAGGCCATTGAACAGGCTGCATGTACCTGTCACACAGTATTTTTAGGCTTTGATCTACAGCTCTGGCCCATGTGGACAGTCATTTTGAAATCAATAAAATTTATATCAATAAAAGTTAGTGGACTGGGCTAGTCATAGCCCAATGGCAGGAAAACTGATTACAAAAGCAGTCACTTGCATTCAGGCTGTGAAAACAAGACTTTCCTTTTCCAGGAATTCTGGGGATACATTTGAAAAGGGAAAAAAGAACTCTCCTTTATACTGAAAGTTAAAACTCAGCTTGAAGGAAAGACACATACACTAATACGCTACATCTTACAGAGAATTTAATTTCTCATGATTGACTCAATTCTTGTCTATTGCTGTCTTCTTCATAACATTCCCCTCTAGTCTCAGATTTCCCCCAAAAAATGAATAAAAAAGCTATTTGTCTACAGCAAAATGTCAATAAAACATATAGAGTAGCTGAAGAATACAGGAGGAATTTTACCTACAATACCTTTACAAGAAACTGTATTATCTAAAGAGAAAAATATTCCATTTTAGCCTGATTTAGCACAAACAAACAAACAAAAAAAGATGCTCAGTTCTTCCTTCAAGATCAGGCACTCAAGAAGGGAACTATCCAAAGCTTTCTAACAACCTTAACATCATCCAATCAGTTTATGAAATAAGATAAAAACCCACAAACTTATAGGTTCTGTGATTACTTCATTTGTCTTTGACCATCCAAAATGGGTATATTGCAGGAGAAATAGCTCATGCTGACAATGGCTTCTCAACATGTACAGCAGAACTCTGAAGTAGAAGCCTTTTGGTGAGAACCAAGGTTTACCATATGCCTGATGCTTGACTTTTTACCTTTGAATGGTCTAGCCAACTGACTGAGTTTTCCAAAGACTGAGATGATTAAGAAAGGGGCAGAAAACCTGGTTATTCTTTGGAGAATTTCCAGAGCACTGTTAGCAATGATCAGATTTAACTTAAGACAGTCTATCTCAAAGAGTGTTCAGAAGAATGAAAAAGAGAAAGAAAATTATTGTCTGTCCCTTACCTAATAGCATCAGCATTTCCAGTCCTTGGCATTCATGCCTCTACATTTTTCACTTTCTTATAGCATCTACAGGAACACCTTGAAATAATGGAGTTTACAAACCAGAAATCTCATCCATAATCCCACCTGGCTGTGAGGTTACTTCATATTTACAATAGCATTGTATTTTAACACCCTTATCTATCAGAGGCTGTCAAAGCAAATTGGGGAACAAACATTAAAGAGAAAGAAAATTCAAGTGGTGCTGAAAAAAAAAATTGTGAGTCTGAAGAAGAAGGCATAACTAATGGGTATATAAATTGGAGACGTCACAGCAAGCCTAGTTCAGCCATTTAGAGAGTTGCATTGTCTGTGCTGTGCAGTCTGGTGACAAAATCAGAGTGGTCCTCTGGGCATAAAATTTTCCTCTGCCTAGGTGATAATACCTCTGATCCTCCCATTGATCATTTCAGATTTTATCTCCTCTCAGTACATTTTATTAATCTTGGATTTCTGGAAGAAATGGAGCAGAAGGCAGGATACAGCCTCATACTGAGTAAGGCAATGACACATTTAATCAGCTGTACAACGAAACACGGAGCATGACTGTTGCAGCCAGCTCCATTAAAAGGGAAAGCAAGCATCCTTCTCCATGCCTCAGAACACCTGTATGCTTGGGGAACGGCATGAATCAGATATAAATCTGATTCAAGGAATTTTCATCAATGAACAGAAGAACACCAAGGTTCACTTTTTCAGCATTATATTTACTCTTGTCTGTGAAGATATTAAGTATGAGATACCATTTTCAGCTTTCACTGTAATACCTCTAAACTTAGAGCCAGGTTAAATATTGGTCACAATCACTTGTGTATATTTCCTGGGCCCATCAATAACCAGCCATCCCTCTCTATCTCAAGTATCTTATAATTTATAATGGCTGCTTATTAAAATAATATCTCTTTCAAAATAGACTTATAAAAGATTAAAAGATAACTTATCTAGCTCTTAATTTATCCACAAGATAGAACAAAATACCAAATTATTTTGATTCTATTTAGTCTTTGCATTTGACTTACAGATACAAATTTTTTTTTGGTAACTTGCTGATCAATTTCATTTTCTCAGACACGTTTAGAATCTGTTAACAGTTGAACTCTTGCTCATGTACTTAAACCTTCTGCAGTGTCATAATATCCAAACTTTTCTTAGATGAAATATCATTACCTTTTTTGTCCCATAAGAATTTTTAAAATCAATAATTAATAAATAATATGAAGATTATGAGAAACCCAAGCTTCTCAGTATGCATTAACTTTGTACAGACCTAAATTCTTTTAATTGCTTTAAACTGGGAAGAAGATGGACTATAAACTCTATAAATATCTGGAAGGATTTTTCAACAGACTTTCATTTACACTTGCACAGAGCTACTGATGAATTTTTCAGCAAGGGACACACTAGTTTCAGAAGGCCCAATGAAAAGTTAATTTTCTGATAATTCCTAGGCTGTATTAACTTAATTAATCACAGCTTTCCCTCCACTTCCTTTAGCTTCTCCAAACAGGTCTGGAACAAAATACCCTCCTTGGACCAAAGTGGATGTCTGGAGGTCCTATTCTTTACTTAGTAGAAGTAGTTCCTACATATCTTTAAAACCTGGGAAAAAAACCCCATCTGAAGAACACTTGCCTCCAAAACCCACTCCCCTTCCCAAAAAAAAAATTAATTTAAAACCCCATCTACCAAAATAGTTCATATAACATAGCTATAAACAAGAGTATTGCTTTTCTCTCTCCCTGAGACTCAGCTCCCACAGGATGCTGAAAGCAGCAGATACTGAGTGAAACCTAACCAAGCACTTCCCAGTCCCCCATCTCTTTCCAGTCAGGCATCAGCCAACGTCAGCCTTGTCCTTGTGCCATGGTAACTCTTGACTAAATACAACAGTGAGTGAGGAAAGGTGTTGTTCTGAAATTTACTCGGTCTTATTCTCTCCATTTTACCTATGACAAAGATTACTGTCTTTCTTCCCCTTCCAAAACCATATTCCAAATGGGCGTGATATGAAGTTAGGGCAACTAAACCAAGGAATAGTCTCTGTGTATGCATTTTCAGTAAGGGTTGTACAAAGCTGTTGCAGTGAGGAATAAAAATTAATTTACATTAAATTCATTTGCATTCAATGCTTTCAGGATGAAGAGAAGAATGAGGGAACATATCTTGGCAAAGGGTATCAACATCCTCCTTCATACTGCTGTTCTTAACCAAGTCTCACCTGTGTCTTAGAAGTCTGCCCTGAAGGAGGAAATGAAACTCTGGGACAAAATTGGTGTTTGAATTACCCCTTTCAGTATGAGAATCGCATTTTTAACAGTTGATACACTCGAGAGAACATTTGAATTGGTGAGAAAAAGTGGGGCAGTCTGCCCTGGCAATGCACTGAAAAACAAGAAAGGGCAATTTGGGATTACTGATTCATTATGCAACCCAGATAACTTTGGGTATAACAAAGTACAGGTAGTTGGTGTATGGCGGCTTTTGTGATAGTCTCATCTTCATGAGGGGATATGAGAAGTTGACACATGTGTCCTTGTAGCTAGGAGCAATAAAGATGAGACACTGAGCAGGGAGTATCATTTTCTTCCTAGAAAGAGGGTGTTCGCTTCTACCAGATGTCCTTGGACATTTGGGGTATGCAATTCAATAACAGAGGGAATTTTGCTATCCAATTTGTTGCTGATGACTGTAAAAATACTTACTCTAATTTAGCCAAAGACAATGTCTATGCTAGAAAGCTGGAGATAAGGTGTTTGGCTTCTTGTGGCATGAGACTTATAAATGAAGGGGGAGAATTTGGAGGGAGATGAAAAGAGTGAAAAATACAGTCTGAGAGAAGGATTTTCTCTTCCTCAAGAAAAGAAAAGAAAAGAAAAGAAAAGAAAAGAAAAGAAAAGAAAAGAAAAGAAAAGAAAAGAAAAGAAAAGAAAAGAAAAGAAAAGAAAAGAAAAGAAAAGAAAAGAAAAGAAAAGAAAAGAAAAGAAAAGAAAAGAAAAGAAAAGAAAANATGCAACCCAGATAACTTTGGGTATAACAAAGTACAGGTAGTTGGTGTATGGCGGCTTTTGTGATAGTCTCATCTTCATGAGGGGATATGAGAAGTTGACACATGTGTCCTTGTAGCTAGGAGCAATAAAGATGAGACACTGAGCAGGGAGTATCATTTTCTTCCTAGAAAGAGGGTGTTCGCTTCTACCAGATGTCCTTGGACATTTGGGGTATGCAATTCAATAACAGAGGGAATTTTGCTATCCAATTTGTTGCTGATGACTGTAAAAATACTTACTCTAATTTAGCCAAAGACAATGTCTATGCTAGAAAGCTGGAGATAAGGTGTTTGGCTTCTTGTGGCATGAGACTTATAAATGAAGGGGGAGAATTTGGAGGGAGATGAAAAGAGTGAAAAATACAGTCTGAGAGAAGGATTTTCTCTTCCTCAAGAAAAGAAAAGAAAAGAAAAGAAAAGAAAAGAAAAGAAAAGAAAAGAAAAGAAAAGAAAAGAAAAGAAAAGAAAAGAAAAGAAAGAAAAGAAAACAAAACAAAACAAAACAAAACAAAAACAACTCCACCAACATATCCAACTAGATATAATTGGACAAACAAACAGACACAAAAACAACAAAGAAAAAAACAATGCAAAATAGAAGCCCAGGCTCTGTAACTGAATTGAGTTATGCCAGTTTTAACATTAATTTACTCACAAATGAGCAATCATACTAAAGCACTGTTGAAGTGGGTTTTGTACAGGATTGATTCTTTTTGTTTACATTAGTTTTTCCACTACCTATTTAAAAGAAAAAAAATTTAACCAGCAGTCTTTTTTTAACCAACACTTAAATTAACCCTGGGTGCTTTGAAAGTACTGAAATCTTTGTAAAAGACAGTCTTCACTCCAGTGTCGGATTTCCGCTCCTGAGAGCCAAGGGAGCCATGAGTGTTTCATTAGTTGTTCACCTTTGAAACATCATGTCTCCTGTCTTCTTTCTTCCTTCAACATCCTGACAGGATAATGGGCAATAGGGGAATCACAACTTCTCCCACTTTGACCCTGCTTCCCTCAGCATCACCAGTTACTTCTTTCCACCTTATAAGGGAAGAACATGAGAAGTCTTATTAAAGGACAGAGAAGTTTGCAAGCTGTAACTACTCCATTTCCATGAAAGCTACTTTCTTCTGATTTTCTGGGCAAAGCAACATGGAAAAGAACAGCAAGAAGTATTAAAGCAACACTTGCAACCTCTCTCTGTTTCAATCAGCCAGCAAAGAGGCTTGTTATCTCTTCTTTGACAAGATCATATTGTACTGGTACAGTTTTTCAGTACTGAAACACAACTTCCAAACACTTGAGCTTCAAACCTGAAAAAAATTTAACAGTTCAAACTACTCTTAGGAGCTCAAGTAAATGACCAACACAAAATGAAATTGCTT
Organism: Notiomystis cincta; assembly: GCA_013398075.1. Lineage (NCBI taxonomy): Eukaryota > Metazoa > Chordata > Aves > Passeriformes > Notiomystidae > Notiomystis > Notiomystis cincta. The sequence continues at coordinate 105,131 of VZRX01014592.1, forward strand.
TTCTCATCAAAACTCTGCCAGATATACATCCTATCATGTAAGGCTGCTCTAGGGGCAAAGTCCTATCTGGCTAATCCTGCAGAATCAGATAAGATAACAGAAAAGTTAGGCACGGTCTGTCCTTTGGAACAACAGCATTGCTGTGAAAATTTCCATTGGTCACATTTGAAGAAATGTAGCCAAGTCTCTGGGGGTTACACACGTGCCATGACAAGTAAATTACAGGTAGAATAGGATTGTACTACTCCTGGTTAAAATAATCCATCCTGATATTCAATGTAAGGATTGAGTTTAGACTACTGGTGGATGAAAAATTTCCATGCACCTAGTTTTTACCCAATGAAAACTGTGCCTACAAGTTTTACAGGCATAAGAGCAATCTGGTTCTCTTCACATACCTAGGTTGGATTAGTCTTCAGTTTTAAAAAAATGTGCAAATTCTTGGCGAAATCAATCCTTCATTTCTTGTCTCAAATTGTACTGGCTGCCTAAGTCAGAAGAAAAGAAAACAAAAAAAAGACTCCAAAAATTTATACTAGAAAGAAATAACTCTTCTTTTAGGTCATGAGTTGAAAACTTGTATTGGTACTTAGAACAACATAAAACTTCAGGTTGAGATCGAGTGGGATGGGCACAAAAGCAGTGTAAGCTCCTTCTCTGCTTCATCTTTTATCAGAGAAATGAAAGCCATGATCTGACTCATGGACAAAGAGAAAGCTTCAGGTAGTCAGCACTTTTTCTGCCTGCCGCCTCATTGGCCATAGATGGGCAATTATAGGTGTGTTCTCCCAGCTGTACAACACTGACCATACACCTCTCACAGCAGCAGGAGTTTGTGTCTGACTAAGAGCATAAACTTTTGGGTTTGATTCTCTGCAACCTGTAGGGAGCCCCAAAGGTAAAAGACAAGGGGAACTTGACAACTATAGACTAGGTAAAGCAGCTGAATGAAACTGGAGAATTTTTTCCAGAAGGCAAAAGATCACCCCAAAGCATTTCTAAATCACTTTTTCTGGAAGTTCTGGGATGGCTGCATTTTCCCTCCTCTGCCCTATCCCAGGCTTCTTCTCTAGCTACATGGAGGGTATAATGGAATCAGTGGGATGTTTTTCCAACAGTAAAAACTCACAGTTTAAAAAGTAATGAAGTAAAAAATTCTCTTTTCTCTAATAGCATTAAAGATTTGTTTCCAGGCAGACTGCAGGTGTCAAGCACAAGCAAATTTAGAAAAACTTGTAATATCCTCATGCACCACATCTTCCAGGGAACGAAATCTTCCCTCCCCACGGCAGCAATACCACTCAAGTGTCACATGCTTCTTTCTGCTTGATCAAACCTGGTGACATTTACAGAGCCAAATAGAAATACCTGAGCACCTCAAGGAAAGATGCATCCTTTTTGTTAGTAGAAGCCAATTAGATACTCTGGGAACTGCTGTCTGCAAAAAAATATCAGAGTACCAAAACATGCAATAAGAGAAATAGTCTTGCACATGACAGCATATCATGTGGATGCTCCTGGAGGCAGGAGCAACAGGGGAATAACACATACAACTGCAATGAAGGTTCAAGACATCAGAATAATATGTGGGTAACCCAATAGAAACACAGAATAGGGTGCACAATGTCTGAAAACTTTCCCTTCAGCCTCTCTGGTTCTCTTCATTTTTTCTGTACATTTGTGGAGAAGCAAGACGAGGTCCACAAAAAAGGAAAAGTCTACATCAGTATGAATTGATGACTATGAGCTGCCCTATTAGGAGAAATAAGGACATTTTTTCTATATCTGCCAGGCCTGTTTTGAGCTTCACAAACATTCTTCCTGGAATCCCTGATATAATAGACCAATAGTCACCTGTCAGAAGTGCCAGTTGATAGGACAACGTTACTGACTGTTAGGAAAGTGACTTTCACTTCACAGAGAGGAGATTGTTAGGGTTTGGGTTTTTTCCACAAATGAACTCTGTCACTCTCTGGGGCTCATTTAATTATCAGAAAATGCAGCCCTACACACATGCTTACAAAATCATATAACTTCCATATTTAGCCTATTTGGAAATTTTCTATTACAGAGAATAATAAGGAGCACAGCAAGTCCACAGCTACTTGTCCTGGTTACGAGCACATTTTAAAGCTTGTCCATTTTTTCTAGTGTCATTTGGAAAAGAACTGCAGACCCTTGCTCCCACCTGGGTTTTTAGATTTGGCAGATACCTTTACGCTCTCTCTGGGCTCCAGCTCAGTGTCTCTTTGCTGGCAGTGTGCAATCACTGCGTGCAGCTGCTTTTTCCCCACTGTTTGTCAGTACATGCGCTCTGGGCTTCCTGCTGCCATCTGGCAATCAGTGTGAGATCACAGCTCCTGCTCCCATGAGGAAGGAATCACAAGACAAGGTCACAGATAAAACAATATCAGAATACACAAACCTTTGTGTAGCTGCACCACATGCTGTTTGGCATTCCTGTAACCCGGTTTTTACCTTTTGTAGCAATTCAATCAATGATTTTGCTACAGTAGATAAGCATGAAATGAATTTTTCACAGTTGTTTACCAATACCACAAAATCATACAGCTCAGGATGTCTTGTAAGTCCTAGCACTAGACAGTTCATTTGTATTTAATCTTTGTCAGGTGATTTCATCTAACATCAAAACAGAATTGCATAGAATATTTTCCTTTATTCAGAAATTATATTGCAGGTGTCTCCTATTGCTTCTTGAGAGTCTAACAAGTGCACTTTAGCTCTAGTTTCCTCAAGTGCTTGGAGGACATTACACCTCTTTTTAGCATTTCCACTACAACCCATTTCTTATATACCTCACTTTTTTTTTTTTTTTTTNAGAATTACAAGATTGAGTTTGGATGGGATTCCTGGACATTATTTTGGATAAATAGATAGGGACAATATAGGAATAACAACAAAACTGGCAAACTGATGTACAAAGGAGAGATTTTGGTACCTTTAACTTGCAGCAATCTGACATAATCACTAGGGTGAAGGGGCAGCTCAGTGTTATTTAGGCTGTCTGGGCCTGACAAGGTCAAGAGGGAATCAAAGCACCAAAAGGCTGGGCTAAGCATTTTAAGTTGTCGAAGAGAAATGTGTTTTAGAAACAAAACTTCTCATCTGGTCTTTCATGTTCTGCATCTTAAATTATCTTTAATCAAAGCTATAAAAACAAAAATCCAATAACAAAAAAATAAAGTTTTTTCTCATTGCTTCCAGACAGCTATTTTCTTACTTTAAATGTGACAGCAATAACCCAATATACTCATGCAGTTGCTACAGAATGGCAGAAAACAGTGAAGTCTTTCTTTGTCATGTGCAGTATATGTAGAATTTTTCACAATATACAGTACTCTTTCCTAAGAAAAATTTTTCTCATAGTAATTTTCAATGAAACTCTGTACAACTTATTCCTTAAATAAAATTGATCTGTCAACTTTTTATCAAGTGTAATGGAAAATTCAGATGAGAAAGCCAAAACTTTTTAAACATGTCAAGCATCTTCTCCCCTAAATGTAGAGTAGCCATGGAAGTTATTACTATATTGCATGGCTGAAATACTTTCTTGGTTGAATGGAGTTTTCTTAATAGTTTGTGGTCACATTCAATTTCTAGTTCACTGTTCTTCCAGGGATACTAGGCCTTTTATCAAAGCAAAGATGTGCAGTTCAGACACTCTTTAGAATATGTATCTCTCCCTGTACTCTTCATTAGTGCTTACTTATAAAAAACTTTATAAACATGTAGAGTGTCTGTAATGCTTTGAAGGCACATATTCACTCTCAGAGTTGAAAATATCTCCTCTCTATTTATTTTTATTTTTTCGAAAGGACTGACTCAAAAGGAACTCAATCAGGACTATATAACCAAAGCCGCGCATAAGATGCAAACCTGAGTAGCCCATTTGAACAGTGAAGACATTCAGAGTCTTGAATAAAGTACTGATTTCTTTACTAGAAATTGCATATGTCAAAACTTG
>VZRX01014592.1:110963-133355 GCA_013398075.1 Notiomystis cincta
CTCAAGTGCTTGGAGGACATTACCCCTTTTTTTAGCATTTCCCCTACAACCCATTTCTTATATACCTCCCTTTTTTTTTTTTTTTTTCAGAATTACAAGATTGAGTTTGGATGGGATTCCTGGACATTATTTTGGATAAATAGATAGGGACAATATAGGAATAACAACAAAACTGGCAAACTGATGTACAAAGGAGAGATTTTGGTACCTTTAACTTGCAGCAATCTGACATAATCACTAGGGTGAAGGGGCAGCTCAGTGTTATTTAGGCTGTCTGGGCCTGACAAGGTCAAGAGGGAATCAAAGCACCAAAAGGCTGGGCTAAGCATTTTAAGTTGTCGAAGAGAAATGTGTTTTAGAAACAAAACTTCTCATCTGGTCTTTCATGTTCTGCATCTTAAATTATCTTTAATCAAAGCTATAAAAACAAAAATCCAATAACAAAAAAATAAAGTTTTTTCTCATTGCTTCCAGACAGCTATTTTCTTACTTTAAATGTGACAGCAATAACCCAATATACTCATGCAGTTGCTACAGAATGGCAGAAAACAGTGAAGTCTTTCTTTGTCATGTGCAGTATATGTAGAATTTTTCACAATATACAGTACTCTTTCCTAAGAAAAATTTTTCTCATAGTAATTTTCAATGAAACTCTGTACAACTTATTCCTTAAATAAAATTGATCTGTCAACTTTTTATCAAGTGTAATGGAAAATTCAGATGAGAAAGCCAAAACTTTTTAAACATGTCAAGCATCTTCTCCCCTAAATGTAGAGTAGCCATGGAAGTTATTACTATATTGCATGGCTGAAATACTTTCTTGGTTGAATGGAGTTTTCTTAATAGTTTGTGGTCACATTCAATTTCTAGTTCACTGTTCTTCCAGGGATACTAGGCCTTTTATCAAAGCAAAGATGTGCAGTTCAGACACTCTTTAGAATATGTATCTCTCCCTGTACTCTTCATTAGTGCTTACTTATAAAAAACTTTATAAACATGTAGAGTGTCTGTAATGCTTTGAAGGCACATATTCACTCTCAGAGTTGAAAATATCTCCTCTCTATTTATTTTTATTTTTTCGAAAGGACTGACTCAAAAGGAACTCAATCAGGACTATATAACCAAAGCCGCGCATAAGATGCAAACCTGAGTAGCCCATTTGAACAGTGAAGACATTCAGAGTCTTGAATAAAGTACTGATTTCTTTACTAGAAATTGCATATGTCAAAACTTGAAAGAAGCCAGCCAGCATCTGGACTTGTTTCCCTGAATCATCCCCAGTACTGAGCCTGCTCTTTCTGTGTCTGTTTAATTCTGGTACTGCAACATTATTAGTGCAAATCGTCATCCACACAGACACATCACAGGTGTGATAAGAGCTATGATTTAAAACAGAAATCTGAGAAAAGGAGAGGGAGAATGTTTTTGCCAGCTAATGTTATTATATGTTTTCATCACTACCACAGAATTTGTCCTATATATCATACAAGATGATGAAGCCAGAACAACTCCCTGCAGCCAAGACCTGGCAACAGGAATTTACACAAGCCCTCAAGTGTAATGAGGGTCAATTTACTTTATATTTCCCTGGGAAAATAACCGAGATTCATCACATATATATTTTATAACGTTTAACATATTTTAGTACAAGACAGAATCTTTGTAAATATATTTCCCTCTTTGCAGTATTCTGCTAAATTTAACTTTGACCTTAATCAAACCTGAGGCTGGAGTTGAAGAAAAGGCATAGCATTTTATCACACATGATTAAGAGTGTGCGCACAATCGAGTTTGGTGCTTAGCCCCTAGGGACAGATGTCAGGAGTACCTTAACATGACTTTCATCACTTTGCTGAAGCAGGTAGAAGGATTCTCTTGGTGGGAAGGGCAGTTATGAAAACTAGGTCAAAGGATGAAAGAGAAATAAGAGAGAAAGAAATCAGAAAATAAATATGTTTAAGGACTGATAGTGTTGAGCCCTGTAGCAACATTAACCAACAAATACACATAAAATCCCCTTTTAGTTTGCAGTGTTATTTTCTCTTGAGCCAAAATGCAACAGTCCTCAATAAAAAGGCATTTAGCTGTCTGAAATTATTTTCATCTCAAAGGATGCTGACAGCTCAAATAAGGTGCATTTTAAGGTCCACTATAGGGCTCACAATCTTACCTTTCATTGAAAACCAGAATTTGCCCCAACAACTCTGTACCTACATTGCTAGTACTCAGATAGCCTATTTAGGTAATAAGTAGTATTATGGAAAACAAACTTAAAATTTAGCTTACCCAAAGCAGATTTACTTCTTACTTTTTGTATCATCCCACCACAGGCTGTTTTCCACTTACCATTACTCCTGATATATTTTATATTCTTCTTGAGGAACCACTTGTTGGAACAAAGAGATTATGCAAAAGTTTCTTCACATGCCCTAGAAAAATATAAAAGGATTCTTGTCACTGTAATCATTGAGGAAACCTTGACACCTTTCAAAGATGCATTTGCTATAGATGCAGAAAGGTGTCCCTTCCCTCCCTGCATGTGCAGGATAAACACAGAGCAAACTAAAATGAAAATAATTATGCTGTAGTATCAGCCATATACTGTGTGCCCAAATACAACATATATGGACTGCCCTCTACAGCTCTGTGTTATTTTTACCTTTTGCCTAAGTGAATAGGCAGTTACCTAACAAATAGAAAATATAGCCTTGTGTTAGAGAATTTAATTCCCAAGAAAAGCATGGAATGTGTGAGTCCTCATTTAATTTCAGAATACAAAACAATTAAGAAATCCAACAAATAAATCTAGGGAAAAGGGAAATTTAAATCTTCACTTCCATTATTTTTTTAAAAAAATTAAATAAATTAATATAAAATACATAAAAGCAGCTGCACTATGCCAGATTCTGCTGAAGAAAAATGAAAGATGGGGTTAGTCATGTCCACTGGCAATCTCGTCTTTAAAAAAAATTAAAAGCAAGAACTAACATCTTCAAAAGTGTTTTTTCTGCTCAGAGAAAAGTTATCCATCAATAGCATTGTGATATTTTCTCTGATGGTGCTGGCAAATAAAAAACCCAAACCAACACACATTCCCAAGAATCACTTAAAACAAATGAAACAAAAGCCCACCAAAACCTACTATATATGTGTTTTTGAAGAAATTTATCTCTAAAACAGAGATATTTATGAATTAATTACCTTTGGTGAACAAGAAAATCACCTCTTACCTTCATGCCTGCAAATGTATATGAAAGACCAAGAGCCATTCACCATGGATCCCAGCACCAATTAAAATTGCAGTGCTGGTAGCTACAAAACTACAGATGTAAGCATTAATTTGATCTGCTTACTGATATGAAACCCATTTTTACTTAACCGTGAGCATAGAAATATTGATTCGCTGTTCGTGAGTTATGCTTTCACTGTGAAATCTGAAGTCATAGTTGTCAGCCTGGAACAAATTAAGATGTTAAATAGCATCAGCAGGTCTTCTGTGTATAGACAAACAAAAAAAAAAGGCTAATACAAGATGGGAATGGTATCCAAATTTTAATCCTTATGTTAGAGTAATTTTATAATACATATATATTGTCACACTTAAGTTTCCACAACTGCCAAATCTTCATTATAATAAAACTAATTAAAATAATTTTCAAAATACTTAAATATAAAGTGTTCAGTGGTAATAAATGTCTCTGCTTTAGTTGTATGACTGAGAGATAAGGACTAACATTAGGCCTTAATCCAAGAAATTAACAACAACCAGAAATTGAGGAAAAAATGTAGTAGTCAAAAATCAAAATATTCTGTTTGGTTTAACATCACAAAATGTGAATAATCTACCATGTCTCTTTAAAAACTAGATTTATAATATATGAGAAACTAATTGTTCATTATTTACTGATTTTATTCTGATCAGAAGTGTGGGGTTTGTGGGAGAAGAAATTAAAAATAGAACAAATTCCTGTGAGCACAATGGAAACAGAACCAGGAAACAGAGATTCTACACCACTAGTGGATCCAGATAACCTAAAAAATGAGAGGGTCATTTTGAGAATGTTATCATCACATAAACTGTCAAATTAGAAGTCAGACAGTAGCAACTCCCATTTCCTTCTGTGCAACACATAAATGGCCATTTCTTGACAGCAGTGCCTGCCATCCTGCTTAGGTATACAGCAGACTAAAGGCTGTGTGGACACAGAAGCTAGAACTGTACTCTCACTCTAGGTAAAACCCCTTACATGTCAGCATGTCAGGGTTAAAATATGATGCCAAGACAAAACTCCAGGTGGTTTTTTTTGTTGTTGTTTTTTGGGTTTTTTTCGTTTGTTTGGTTGGTTTATTTATGATTTTTATATGGGGATTTTGTTGCCCTGTGATTTTTTTTCAGAAGAAACAATCATGTATGTGTTTTAAAAATGAAAGATGCAGTCTTTGTAGTAATTAACAACGTCATTCTTCAGATGCAAAAAGCAAAATAAATAAAAGGAATTGAAAAAAAAAAAAACCAAAACATGTCTGTACATACTCTATCATTATTGTCAGAAAAGCTGAATTTTCTTCAGGCCAGTACTGAATGGGCTTCAGCAGCTACAAACAGTGGTGTGTGGTCATCAGAAACAGGAGACTAGGAAGAAAATTTCATTAGCCTTTCCATGCCTTTTTCTGAAAGAACAAAACTAATAGCTGAGTCATGTGCTAATACATTACTACATTGATGGCCCATAAAGGAGAATGCTCTGGACAACAAATGCACATAGATTACAATTCTCCTGGGGCCCTGAAGAAAATGCCTTTTATGGTCCCTGAAAGCCATGGAAAATATTCCTTCTCTTGGGTAATATCCAAGACATTCAGCCCTTTCTTCTGGATTGTGTAGTGATGTAGTATCATGACCAAAAGATTCCAATCCAATGTTATTTCAGACCCTCTCACTGGTGATTTTACAACATCAAGTTTCTGTCTTCACTTTAGAACAAAACAGAATCTCAGAGTAGCACAGAGGTTTTTAATTCACATTCACAATTAATTAACATTCACAATCAAGCAACCCTCTCCCCCTTTTCAAGAGAGGAAGAAGTGATGAAATAATAGCATGTTCTGTTGCAGCTGTGCCCTTAGAAGTCAGTGTTTATCCCAAATTACCACCTTCTGCCCAAGCAAACAAAATAACAGAAAATATTTTAAAAATCTGATAGTCACAGAAATTTTGGAAGATAAAATGTTTGCAACTAAGCAAGAGTGTCAAGATATTTGCCTTTCTGATTGCCAGCAGCAAAGTAACCTTTAATTGATCTCTTAAATTAATTTTCTTGAAAATATAATTTTCTTCCTGAATAATCCAAAAACTTGACACTGTAAGTCCTCATCCAAACAAAACCAAGGACAATAAAAAATGTAAACACACCATTTCTTATCTAGTTTTACCATTTGATTTTCACAAATATTCCTTTGGATAACAACTAATCACTTAAATCCTTCTCAAATCCAGTTCTGTTAAAATTATTCTTCACAGATTATTGTTTTTTTCTCTCTGTTCAATGGTTTATAAAATCATGCTGCCAGAAGCAACAAGCTGACACCCCTGGCTGCAGCCACAAGCCAGAACTTGATTTATATTTAGCTCTTCACCAGAAAAAGAGACAGACCATTCAAGGTTAGAACAGAAGTGGGAAAGATCCAAGTCAGGCTACACAATAAAAGCTGAATACAACTTATACCCTACCAGCTTACAAATAGAAGTCCTATGATCTGGAAGTAAGTCACAGGCAGAGGAGCTCAATGTACTGCAACAAAGGAAATTGCTATTGCAGCCCCAACCCTGTTTGGAGCACATGCCCCCATTAAATGTCTTGTATGACTTCCCTCTTGGCTTTCCTGAAGTCCTCATGATTTTGCTAATCTCCAGGAACTGAATGCACTTATCATACAACAAGGTCTCCATTTCCATGCCCTGAAAATCATCTTATTTTTAACAAGTCATGTGTAAAAAGCAGCCATTTTTCGTGGGGAAAAGAACAATGTTGCTCTGTTTATTTCAGGTTGTTGTTTGACACTTTTTTTCATGATGTTTTCCATTAATTAGAAAGGCTCTGAAAATATAAGATAATTTGGTAAAGAAATAAATCTATAATATTTATTTTTGTATTTGAGAACCAGAGGCCAGCTGAGTATCACTCATGTTTTTACAGAGAACCCACACTTGCAGAGCAGAAATTTAAGTTCCCCTATGCTTGACTAATCTTTATTCAAACTTGCAGTTAGGAAGGAAAAATAGGAAGAAGTTAAAAGAGGAAAAATGAACAGAATAAAAGTGTTCATTCCCAAGATGGAAACATTCACATTTCATCTTCTTATCTGAATGTCATTTTAAAATCTGCATAACAAAGGCTGTCCTTCTGACAATCTTTTGCTCCTCAAGGAATTGCTGGGTTTCTTTTCATACTCCCTGTGATACAGAAGCGACTATAGAGGTGCAGTTCATATTGTGATGGAGAGGCACACCTATAGAGTCAGAAAAAGCCCAGAAAGGTGTGTGAAGGGCTCAGTAACATAGCAACGTGGCAGCCTCTAGACAGTATAGAGATCATACATAGATGAAAAAATTATACCCATTTTATCTAATTTGAACTGAAGCTGAGCTAGAATCTGAGGCTCTGTTGCTGGTTTGTTGTTTTGGTTTTTGGTTGGTTTTTTTTTTATGGCTGTTTTGTTATTCCTAGCAAAAACCTTGCATCAGTAAACATACTCCACCAGAGGCAAAATAAAGAAACAAATTATTTAACAACAGCAACACTGAAATAAAGCATTAGAAAGTTTTCGTAGTTTATGTTCATGTATCATACGGGAAAAAAAAAACAAACAACCCAACACGTGCTCTCTGTAGATTAAAATATTGATGAAATAATCAGTAACATCCAGTAATAGAACTTAACTATTCAGTCTTTTGCTGCACTAGGATGTTAATGGGAACTACAATACTGATATTTGTGATGCTATCATTTTAACTCCAGATTTTGGGCTTTATTCTCTTCCACAGAACAGTTAGAGTTCAGAGCATGGACTCAAGACTAGATGCAGTGTTCAGCACTTCTGTCAACTTCTGTGACATTGTGCAGATTGCTTTATTCCTCTAGGTTTTCTTTATAGATCAGAGTCATTATTCTTTCCTCTTGCTGTTTATTGTTTATAGATCCCCTCATTTCATAAAAACTGATCATCACTGCAACAAGAAGCTTAACAATGCTTCTAAAAATATTCTCTTTCTTAAAGTCTAGGGAATGCTACCTACTACAAGACTACAGCATCTAAAACAGCCACATAAGGTTACTTAAGGTATTTGCAAGTGTGCTGTGATCTGAAGCAACAAAGACGATGCAACTTTAACATCTACAAGAGAAACAGCAAGAAAAAATAACTTGATTCAAGGAAAAGGAATATTAGCTCAGGCTTAGCACCATGTAAACCCAGATCAGAGTCAGCCTGAAGTACATACTGTGGAGCATTCCTCTTGGCATAGCCCAGGCTCTCATCTGTCCCTTATCCTCACTTGTCACATTTAGTCATACCTTGCTCTGAATAGGATATAGCCTACAGCCACGAGGGTGAGATGTCTGCTGAGTTGTTCCAGTTTTCTATTAGATCATTGCCCCCAGGGAGAGACTGGAATGTTAATGGTTAATGGCTCAAAACAATAGGCCATTTTCTGGGCCAGGTTTGCACCACCCCAGGAAATGGAAAGAGAAGAGGATAGTTTTTGGATGCATGGTGGTGAAATCTCTGATCCTCACAAGACAGAAGGGGTTCCCATGTAAACCTAAACTATCTTGACCCAATGAACTTTGTGTTACCTGGGCTTTCCCCCACCCCCAAGGCATCAAGACTGTGACCATCACTTTGACCAACAGAAAACTAAATGGAAACAATCAAATCTTCTTGCTGGTGATGACATCTTCCTACTCTTATCCTTCATCTGTCTTTCTTTTCCCTTGTACATTTTCTTGAGTGTTATTTTTATGCTTTTATATTGCTATATTTTTATGGATAATCTTAACCAAAACAGCTACACACCAGCTTTCTATTGCAACCAAATTGTTCTAAAAGAAATCCTACACCTCTATATATTTATAAACCCTGTTGAACACTGATCATTCAGTGTTGTTTCACTCTAATCTGCCCCAAGGGAGGTATCTACAAGAATCTGAGTTACCCTCACTGTCAGGGGCAGTCCATTGACATTTCTTGCCAGTAGTGAATACAATAGTCTTCATCACAAAGGAACAAGTGGCAAAAAGCCCCATTCTGGATTGGTACATATTTAAAGGTGTGTATGACTGAGAGCAAAGTCATTGGACAAATACTGTGTTAAATCCCAAATAGCTCTAAAAGACAGACTCAAAAAATAATCTAGACTGAGAGAGTATTAGACTAGTCTAATAGCTAGTTCAAAGCAGGTCTAATTAGATCAGACTGCTCAGGGCCTTGCCCAGGGTCATGAACGTCTCCAACAATGGAGATTTCCTCACATCCTCTGGCAACTGGTGTTTGATCAATTCCACAATGAAAAAGTCTTTCCTAGCACCTAGTCAGAAATTCCCATGCTCCAGCTGATGCATACTGACTCTTGTCATTCCAGGGGTACCTCATTCCCTTTTATCAGTGTTCTGCAAGCAGACAGCTGTAGACAGCAACAAGATCTCCCTTATTCCTGTCTTCTCCAGGCTATAGCTCCTTCAGACTCATTCATATGTCACATGTCAGCACCCTGAATATCTTCAAAGAATCACAGAATGGTTTGGTGTGGAAAGGACATCAAAAATAATCTGGCTCCAACTGCCCCGTTGTGGGCAGGGACACCCACTAGGCCAGGTTTTTCAAAGCCTCATCCAACCTTGGCCACTCCTTCTTGTCCTATCATGACAAGCACTTGTAAATTGTTCCTCTCCAGCTTTCTTTTAGGTTCCTTTCAGTATTGGAAGACTGTAATTAGGTCATTCTGAAGCCTTCCATTCTCCAGGCTGAACATTCTCTTAGCTTTCTTCATAGGAGAGGTATTTCATCCCTCTAATCACTTCGACAGCTCTTCAGCCACTATGAGCTATCTGTGGTACAGTTCACTTTTCTCTGCATTGAGTCTCTCAGTGCTTTATAAAATTCTGTTCTTCCTACTCCAAGCACAGAAGGAGAAGTCTCCAGGAGGTCATAACGTCATAAGGTATTAAAATCAACGGTCAGTAAATTCAATATTTTCTCTTCTATCAAAAAGACCAAACAAACCCAGCTTTTCCTAAACAGGATTATTTGTTTCAGTGTAGACATCTGATATTTTTTTCTAAATAAAAACCAGCATGATAGAAATTTTCCTTTCTGGCATGTGACAGAAATGGAATATTCACAAATATAGATGATTTTTTCCTATTGATCAATCCTCCTTGAATGATGTTCTACATTACTTACCATTGGCAATGAGTGCATGATGGCATAGAATATTGGCATGTTTGTCACAGGCACTTTTCTGTACCTATGGATCCATGCCCAGTTTTAAACTGTCTAGCATCCTGATTACAAGGGTACAAAGTACCCTGATCAAGGAGATTCTACTCTGCAATTTAATCTTTTAAAGCTGGGCTTGCTTCCATGGCTGTAGTTAGTTTCCATAAGTCCTGTGACAGTGCCAGAAACATATATCAGGGTGTAAGGTCTGGATACAAAACCATTTTCTCAGGGACATTTCTTAAACCACTATCTCATGCTTTGCTAATGCCACAATTAACCCTGAAACCCCCTTCTCCAAGCATGTACAGAAAGTTATCTGTTCTCACTAATTCATTAAGCAGTAATGAATTAATTTATCTATGTTTCCCTCTGATCTCACCAAGGTGATAAACGAACAATTTCTCAGATGCCTAATTATCTTCTGATCCACTCTTTGCCCAAACAAATAATGTTAAGACCTCCACCTCTTTCTTGCAAATATGGAGTCTCCCATATCTCACTCTGTTCTCCTGCACTCTTTCAAGGCTCATTCCCCAGCTCAAATCTCAACTATATTTCCAGGCAGTAGAGGAAAGGGCAAAACCCAGCAGCACTATTTTGCCAAGCATTGTCTCAAAGAAGGTTGGTTGGAGAAAACTGTCCTTTGACTAAGAGATACCTGCAAGGAGAAAAGAGAAATCAAAGTTGTAGCAGAGTGCCATGGAAAAAGACTTCTCCTTTTCAGTACAGGATAATTTGTCAGCCTTCTCTCACCCATTAGGATCTCTCACATGGCATTAGGATCAGCATAGGTTTTGTGTAACAAGATAATAAAATAAAATTCCTACCCTGATGCTCATCCAGCACTGTTGGATAAAACACTGTGCATGTTTTATCAGTACAGATGCTCTAGAAGTGCCTCAAGAACCTTACAGAGATCTTCGGGATCACTGTGTGTCCTCTTCTGACTGCAGAGTTTGCAGTCTCTCCAGGGGAAATCTCACCCAAAACTGCATATCTGCATGGGTCAGGTGAATCAAACAGTTACTCTGCAAGCATTTGCCCATCCACATCAACACATCTGTTGTGTTTGAACATAAATGACTGGCAACAACTGGGAGCCGCAGCAATATAGGGTAAGGATGGACATGTGCTCAAGTCCAGTCTGAATGAGGAAATAAAAGCAGTTTCTGATCTTGCTCTGCATTCATTTGTTACTGTAGCTGTGATAGGATAGCCCTAAGTGGAATGCTTATGGCAAGCAATGCAATGTTATCAATAAACAACACATGTGCTGAGGTCAATCTACACCTTAAAGGAAGATGACAACTTTTCTGCAGTTGGTGCAGCTGTGTCTTTGCAGAAGTGATGGATTCAAAAGACAAAAATTTCTGTAGTAATTCCAGACATACTGCTGCTGTGCATGGAGCTCAGACACTTCCAGGAGCATCACTTAAGACTGCCCAGCAGCTGCTGCCTTGGTTCCTCACATCCTCTTGCTTTCTGTGCATTTTATTCCCCTGAGCAGATAAGAAGCAGAGGCAGGTACACCACTGTCAGTTCTGGTGCTGGCACCCGAAGCAGAAGATTCCAACAGGGTGTACTTGCTGTTCTCTGTTTCCTCAGGCAGGGCGATGGGGCCATGGCCTCCCACACCAATGCCAGGGCACTGCTGTAACTGCTGCGGGAAAGCTCAGGGTTGGAAGAGGCATCTTGCTTTTCAGTTCCATTTCTCCTTCTGCACCATGTGACAAAATGAATTGTGACACTGCAATGTCAGTTTTCTGCATATAATCTGGATGCTGATTTTTAAAGTAACATTTTTAAAGAAGAAGAAATCATGGAAATCACCCACAGCTCTGAGACAACAGTCAGAAAAGCCAAGCAGGCCAGTCATATTTAAGATGACAGAGGAAATAAAAAAATAGAATTTGTTTGATTAAAGGTATGAAATAATTTTCTGGTATTGTAAAACATTGCCTCTTGTTCCACACACTATTGTGCTGGGCTGAATTTTTTTTACTGAAGAAAATACCTTTTAAAAGAGACAGCTTAAAGCTTTGCTTCTGAGTTCCCTTTAGTTCAATGCATTTATTCACTCAAGTGCTGCAGGCCAAATGAGTTGTCTGCTTCCAAAGGAATTCAATGGGAGCTTTGGTTTACACGATAGAGACAATCAGCTGATCACATAATTTGCAACAACAGTGTGGCCTGCAGTCCTTTCCTGTACCAGTGAACAAGGCAGCCATCAAACCTGCTAAATGGGCAAGCTTCCAACAGGCTTCAAACTGTGCAGAACCCTAAGAGCAGCAGCAACAGCAGCATTTTCTGCACTGTCAAATCCCTCCCCTATACTGCACAGTAATTGGAATAGAACAGCAAAACCCTTCCACACCAAACCTGTGAATCCCCTGAGACACCTTCAGAACAAGCCAATAAGCAGATATACCTACTCTAGCATTTCCTCTGAAGTTGCAGGCATGTAGAAAGGAGAGAACAGAAGCTAGCCAGCTGCATTTCTGGTGTGTGATGGGAAGAGGTCTGGTGGGGGAGAAGAGAGCAATCTAACAGCACCATGTGCACAATTCAATTCTCTCTGTTTCTGCCTCCAGCACCACTGATATCAGACAGGAAGGAAAAAACAGCTGTCCTAACTTGTCATCCCAGCCACCTCCAGAATCAGTCAAACCATGCTCTGGGACTCCTCCCAGCCTCTTGTTTCCTTGTGACCATTTTTCTCCTGACTCACAGTCCTACAAGCTACCTCACCTTTCTTATCCTGCAGCTTTGTATCTGCACTCTGACACAGTGTAGGCTGTCCTCACATGCAAAAAAAATAAAAAAATAGAAAAAGACAATCTCTGCCAAGGGAAGGGAGACTGATAGTTTCCTTTAGGAAAGTCTGCATAGCATATGTTAATAGTAGCTCAGAGGGAGATGTTTTACATGTGGAGCAAGAAGCTATGTGGGTGCTCTGTGGTGCTCTCATCCTTGAGCAAGCATTGCACAGGTGCAGACCAGTAGCTACAGAACATCTACTGCCCAAACAGCATCAAATCATGCAGAGGAGAGAGTTTACCAGTGGTCCTGTCCCCCAAGGAGTGTACAACAGAGACGGATTGGGAGGAGGAAGGAGGAAAAGAAAACAGAAATCTCTTATCTCTGGTGTCTTGTGTGCTTTCTACTTACCATACATGTCAATTGCTTTGGGGTGCTTTTCCAAAAGAAGGCTCTGCTAGAGCTGCTCTGCCTAGAGCTTGCTCGCTTCATCATAGCTGCCAATACTCATCACAGAGCCATGATGTGGAGGAGCAGTCAGACTAAGGGGAACAGATACAACAAAAGGCAGAAGAGGATGCCATTGGAAAGTGGAAGGAAAAAAGGAACAAATGAATCTAAGCAAAATCAAGTGAAATAGAGAAAGAGTGCTAAACAGTAGAAAGAGTGAAAAATACTGTTCTCGAGCTAGTACAGTGGCATGTTCACATCAGGAAGGATGTTCTGAGATCTAAAACATGGAAAAAAGAACCAAGATATGTGGGTTAAGCTTCCATCTCTTACAGGTTTCCCCACGTGATCTGACTAGAGACATCCATTTCTCTGTTTTTGGTTCTGTGGCTGTGGAACAGCCTTCACTCCTTGGTTCTGCTCTTTTAATGGAGACCCTTCAGCAGAAGAACTGGCTCAAACTGTGAGGCATGACTGCCTTGTGGCAGTGGCTGTGCCATTGCTGGCAGAGAAGAGCAGTGGCAGGAAGCTGCAGGCCATGCTCATTACTTGCCACAGCACAGCTGTGCCTCTCAAGTGAAAAACTTCAAACCCACCACAAATTCTGGGATTAAGTCCAGAGTCCATTTTCCTGTTGTTTGAAAGGGCTTTGAATTGCTTTTTTCCAACCAGCAGCATTCAGCTACTCTATTAGATGGAGGCTAAGGTCTCATATCCACTGTGTGCCACCCAAAACAACCTAAAAGATGAGATAGACCCCAGAAAGGCCCAGTCCCTTCATAGGTGTTTTTTGTCACCTGAGCTCAAGTTGTCTATGCACACAGTGTACACACGAGAGCTTTGTGTGAGTGGCCTTTTGCCACATTTCTGGGCCACTCAGCTTGCAGCCATTGCACATGCAAAGGATTTGTTATTTGCAACTGAGAGCCAGAAATAAAGGCAATACACCGCTGAACTGCAAAGTGGACAGCAAAGGATATGTACTCTCTAATAAAAAATTTTAAAAAAAATGTGCACCTATGTCAAAAGCTGACTTCTTATACTGAAGAATCTACCACATAGAATTTTCTCTCAGGTCATACTTATTAGCAAAAACTTTGTAGGTTCACCACAAAAAGCTACCACAGCTTGTTCTGTCTTCGCCAAGAAAAGGCACTTGCCAACAAGCCAAAGTGTGGTGTTTCTTCCCAGCACAGATCTGTTCAGCCAGCACAGACTGACAGGGCCAAGCCCAGCTGGCTCCCTCAACCTGACATTTTCCATTACCTAAATATCTCTGTGGCTTTCTAACAGACTCCTTCCAATAAAGTACTAGAGCGTCTAGCATTGATCATGGTATTCCAGATGCAGCTTGACAAGAGCTAAATAGAAGAGAACAATAATTTCCTTTGACTTTCTGGTTGTGTGCTAAAAAGATGTTCTCTCTGTTTACTTTTAGCTCACAAGAAGTCTTAAACAGTGTTTCAAAACTTGCCAGTATCCAGCTACCTCCTACTTCTTCCATTATATATTTTTCTCTTTTCTTTCTGGGGTAGTTTGGGTTTTTGTTGGTTTGGATGGGTTGTTTTTTTTTTTTTTGTTTGGTTGTTTGGGTTTTTTTGGGGGGCTTGGTTTTTTGTTGTTGTTGTGGGGTTTTTTGGTGGTTATTTTTTTATTTGGTTTTTGTTGTTTTGGGTTTTTTTCCCTAGTTAGTTCCTCTTTGGTATTACTTATACTAGTTTCCCCTACTAACACCAATCTGAGGCTGAACTTTTATGGAAAAATTCAGTCAAAATGATACAGCGATTTCTGAGCTGACAAGTAGAAATGCATTACTCCAACCAATCTGAAAAATTTTGACAGGTTCTGCTTTGTGTCAAAAAAATACTTTTTCCTATCCTTATGAAAGACTGCCAGAGTCTGGTGGCTTAGAATACATCAAAATGTCACAGTTCATATTCGCTCAGATAAAACCCAGCAAGCAAAATCTCTGAGGGTTCTGTCTGAAGTGGACACACTTCATTTTCTTGCAAAGTTTAGCACTCCCTGGACTGCACAGCTCTAGACCAGATGGATACAACTGCCATGGAGATCCACGTAGTAGTAGCTTCAGGTGAGGGTGGGTTTGCACTGCTCTGTCAGAGACTATTTTGAGAAAATCACTTAGGAAAACCTGTCTTTGCAGGCTCAAAAAAAAAAGCCATGAACTCAACAGAAGGAATTGTATGAGACAAAGTTTGTAACTTAGAGATGATAGGATGAAAAATAGTTAAGGAAAGTTAAAAATAGTTAAGAAAAGTTTATTTTTATTGACAGACCTATGAAATTCTAGAGTTGCATTCTGACAGATGTAGTTGACTGTCAGGCTTGGCTGGTAGCAAATGCTTCTGCATCTTTTTTTGTAAACAACTATCTGTTCAGACCCCTTACAGCAGCAAGAGACAAGCCCATCTTCTACTGGAAACAAAATGTTTATCCACCACCTGCTAGGAAGGCTTTTGTTACTCGGAATTTGTCTTTTGAGCTCTGTGGAAAGCAAGTATGTATTCTAAATGTATTTTCAAATAATGAAGCAGTTTTGATGCCTTAAAACATGTTTTCTTCAAAATAAATAACAGATTTTATGACTTGAATTGACTTTTAAATGCTTGTAAAAAAGGTTCAGGATGAAGCACCCTAGAGAGAACAAGTTTCTCAATTCCCAGAAAGCCAGGCTGTAAATCCCTTACTGCCAATGGCAAACAGCAACTCACACGCATAACCCTGTGAGCACTGGTAAGAGCAATTCTTCACTGATGGGAATTAAGCCTTCATTTTCTCTAGTTCAGTACAGCATGAAATGGTCACCATCAGTGGATGTTCCCTATGACATTCTTCAAAGTGACATAAAATATCCTTCTGGAAAGATCTCTCAAGGAAAAAGAAAAAAAAATCAGCAGAAGTCACCATTTACTGCAGCAAAAGTTAGGTGCACTGTTGATAGTAAACCATTTTTTGATATAAGGCTGGACTGGCAATTTTATTTTACAGAAACCTGGAACCAAACACCCCACATGACAAACATAAACCAGTCAGCAGCAATTAATGCTGGTCAGTGTTGACTGGGGCTGAAGGTCGGCCAGACACTGTGGGAACAGGGCACTCTCAGCTCTCTGCTACTAAATCCCAGCAGCTATTGTCATTTATAATGGGAGCCTGGCTGTGGAGAATTTGAAGGATAAATAATAGCATACCAGCAAGCATTTATCAATAACAACATCATTAAAACACTGGAAAGGGACTTTTTTTAGAAGTCTTCATCAGCTCTAGGAGAATTCGTCCCTGCATACTGGCAGTGCTATTAAAAAGAATAGATCAGGGAATTTTAGAGCAAGAGAACATTGCTAGCAATTGTCTAACCTAAATATACAAAATCACATCCACATAAAATACTTTAAATATAATGCCACTAAGGTCAAATAATCCAGCATTCAAAATTCTCAAAATGGCAGTACTAAGATTGCCTGCATGACCTTAACTCAGCAACCCTTAATTCAGGCTCCCTCAGCGTGACTGCAGAGAATGGACAAGCCTCCTTAAATAGGTAGCTAATCAGCTGCTACTTTTGCCCTTGTATCTCAGAGCTGCAGCGAAGGCATACCACAAAAACCCGGCCCCAGGACTGCCTGTCATTTCACAGGTCATTACAGTCCCGCAGCAATGCTCTCAGCGACCCCAGGCTGCCGCTCTCGAAGGGCGTTCAGAAACACTGTATCAAGGCTGAGACTGAAGGAACAGAAAAGGCATAGGCCACATATCTAGAGTCCTTCGGAAACCTGACTGCAATTTTAAGAGTCTAAGTCTGAAATTTAGAAGTTCTTCATCACCACTTTTAGTTGTGCCTGCAGTCCTTTACAGGTAAATGCTACCTGTTTCTAGCTGCACACAAAAGAGCTTGTGTCCAGGCAATGCTAAGTTTCTCAGGAGCAATCTCATAACTACACTCCAAAAGAAATCTCATACTCACTGTTTTCTGACCTCGGTGGTCCACTGTGGTAATATACTTTTCAATAAGTACAAAGGCCAGAGGGAGAGGTGGTGTGCCAGCCCTCTCCTTTATCATTCTTTAGCACTGGTCATGGTGTTCACAACAGGCTGAATAGTTCTGGGTTTCAAAGTGTTCTTTCCCCAGATGAGTTTGTGCACATCTTTGGGCAATATTCTCATTCCACTGAATAAGCGTTTTGTGAGCAGCCACACATACCACCAGCAGCACTGCCCACCACAACAGCCTTTGATACCACAGTGCCTTATGTGTCAGCACAATTACCTTTTGTTTCCATAGCATCCCACTCAGGATGCTCCTATGTTCTCTCCTCATGTCAGATGGAACAAGGCAAATACCAAACCAAGCAAGGAGAGTCCACTTTGAATCATCCAGCATCCCTCTGGATAACCTAATCTGAACCCAGAAAGCAGAGTATCATAGCTCAGAGGAAGGACAAAAAGAACACACTTCTACAGGAGTAAGGCAAGTAAGTAGCAAACCTCTGGTTATTTAAGTCAGCTTCGATAACTGAACTATTTCGTGCATGAACTTGATACCTCTCCAGAAACCTTCCCTACTGCACAGCATATGGCCATGCAGTCACCCAAGGCAGCAAGCCTGCCATTTCCAAATGGAAAAACAAGCAGCAGGCACACACAAGAAATGCCAACTGCTGATCTGGATGCAGGTGCTGGTAAAGCCAGCAGATCAAAGGCCCTGCCTTTCGTAAACGGGGAAGCTGCCAGAAAGCAACATTCTATCACTTCTTCCCGGGGCGTGGATATAGACAAGGGAGAACAATTTTTTTCAACCACAGGGAGAGCTACACCAGCGCTCTTGCAAAGACGTGAAATTTCCTGCCTTGCCACCTGGTTTCTGACTGTATTCATGAAATCTAATCATCCAAGCTGCTGTGCTGAAGAGGATAGGATTTGTGAAGGCTTTGAAGACTCCGGGCAGGTAATTCCTGAGGTAATTCTGAAAGCAAAACAAAGTGACAGTCTGCTTCCTGATCCGTTTTTCTAGGAAAATTACATTTTACGGCCAATTCTGTCCTTACACAGTGACTATAAAATTAACTTATTAGCTGACTCAACTCCATTTTATGTGAAGGATTGAGAAGGATTGCCTCTAGCCCTTGTCCCTTTAACTCTAATTATCAAGTGTATACCAGATTAAATTCAGAATGAAGTAGCTGGGTCAGGCAATCTACTTAAAGTTTAATGGAAGTTAATGATTCATTGATCAAACTCATTTATGTCTAATTAAACCCTTCTTGTATTATAAAAGACAAGGGGGAAGTTTTATAATGCACCTTGCTCCCCTTCTGCACATGGTGGATTTGCTGCAGAACTCCATGGAAAATTCACAGCATCTGCTTTTCATGAGTGCATGGTTTGGCAACAGCCCTGTAGATTTAAAAGTATAATTATCTTGGATGACTTCAACAAATGGATGGGGTTTACACAATGCTGGCAAATACAATACCAGTATCCAGCTGCATACAGCCAGACTGAAAGCTGAGCTTGTATGCACCAGCACCAGCACAACGGTGGAGTCCAGGGAGCGTAATAATAACCAGATCTGTGCTTGGATCCCAAGTGTGAGCCTCACTGGAATAAGGCAGCCGTTATGTTAAGCCTGAGAGGGGGAGAAAAGCTTCCTATTGCATGTGGATGCACCTCAGTCTCTGCTCATGCTTCAAAACTGGCAAAGCAGCCACGCATCCAAAGCATGGCACAGGCAGTGTTCAGCATTCACACACAAACAAGATCGACAGGCGACCCACTGCAACACTTGGGATTTAGTCCTTCCTCCACTGACTGTCCCCCTTATGAAGCACTTTCTAGACATTATCTTGTATATAAAGATGTGGTCACAGCACAATGCCCC
Organism: Notiomystis cincta; assembly: GCA_013398075.1. Lineage (NCBI taxonomy): Eukaryota > Metazoa > Chordata > Aves > Passeriformes > Notiomystidae > Notiomystis > Notiomystis cincta. The sequence continues at coordinate 129,571 of VZRX01014592.1, forward strand.
TACTGAGGGACCATCCACATTACTTTTGGCACAATTATTCAAGACAGTATAATTAAACAGGAATGCTGTGGCCTACTTACATATGAATAATTTTGTTACATAGATTTAAAATTTATACCATTCATGTGAAGAGTAAAAAAAATTTTTTACAATCTCAGGCTGCCAGGGTACTGAAAGAATACATTTTTTTTTTCCCACTGTAATTTGAAATTATTGGTCCTTCACATGTTAGAAAAGATTATATAGTCTTTAAAATGATGCTTTTCAAACATTTTTAGATATATAGATCAATAAAATAGTATAGTGGTATAAATTACAAAATTAAATGCACTGTAATAATTTTCCTTCTTCAGTAGTCTACATCCCTGTCACTCCTCTGGTGTCTAACACCTTGCAATTTCTTGAATAGTTTAAACAGTTTTGTATTGGAGCAAGAGGTTTTCATGTGATGGCAGAATACTCCTTTATTTCTCCCATGTTATTCTAGTTATGTTTTGCAAATCTCTGTGGATGTCTAATGATAATTTGTTGACCTATTCATTCTGCTTCCTGTTTATTAAGTCACAGTGGAGTATATATTTCACTGTCTCCAAAACTACATTCCTACTGCATTCCTGACAGTCCAATAGAGTCGTCCTTTAAGTAAACATCTATTTTCACTTATTGTGATGTTAATATCAATGTTTCCTTATATTATTTTTTATATTATTTTATTTATATTAAATTATATTATTTGCTTATATGGATACCCATCTCCCAATTAATATCTGACTTGTCCCAAAGAACCATTTTGAACATGACCAGTTGTAGTTCATGAAAGACTAGTAGAGGAAGCAGCAGCAAGCTTTGGTCTTTTGTACTTTTTTGCCTGAAACTCTTCCCAGCATCTCTTCCAGCCCTGGCACACCAGAAAAACGTGGCCTCCTGCACTCTGCTAAGCTGGAGATGAAACAGGCCTTCAGTAGCATTTCTTGTTACCTTCTTCTCATTTCCAAAATAATTTGCCATATATATATATATATGTATAATGGTTTGATTTTTGACAACTTCCTTTTACAAATCCTAAACAGTTTTAACTCCATTTAACAGCAGTGAGTGGCTGTTGGTTTATGGGAGCAAGGTATGGCTCAATTTCTATTTTACAGTAAATTGCTCATACCAGCTTTGAATACACTGAGGTCTATTATCTTAAATGGTACTGTTTGGCACTCCATTTCTGCCCAAATATTTTATTTCTTTATCCATAACTGTTCCAAGAAGTCAGTCAGTTCCCAGAAGTCTACAGAGGACCCTGTAATAATAAGGTTGTTTGTATAATTTGCAGTGGAAAGGTTATTTCCTATTTTTTTTTCCCCGAGGTCTGTTGGGAATGGCTTCTATTTTCATTGTTTCCTTTTGCTATTTGGACTGCATTTAATGTAACTGCAATTAAATCAAATGGCAACTGCAAGTTAATTTAGCTGTAATTGCAATTAATTCTATGATCTCTGAAAGACTTGGTCAAGTTTGACTGGTATATAGGCCCTCTGGGTTTCCAAAGACAGGCTTTGATTCCCAACTGGTCATGCATATCCTTCAGGGTGGAAAATAGGAGTTCTGGGTGACCTAGGCATTATGGCCCCACCACTTCTATATCTGCCACCAGATACAATCAAATCATCTTGATATTTCCAGGAACTTTGAAAGACACATAGGATTTACCCTAGTTGTCAGACCATTCAGGGAGAATGATGTAAATGAATACTTGTAAATCTTTATTTTGTAGATTTTTTAACCAATTCTTTTCAGGCCCTGTCTTGTGTCTTACTCATAACTCTTTAACAACATGAAAATTAGAGGGGAACCACACAAAAAGTGGAAACAAGAACATATGACCAAGAATGAATGAGGGAGATACACAGCCCAGAAAATCAAATCAAAAAAGGAATACACAAAATGAATTATAGCTAGCAAGGAACATAAAAGGTTTCAAGGAAAAGTTCTCTGATTACATCAGAAACACTTCTGTATTTTTACTGAATGTAAGAGAAAAAAATAGAAAAAAAATGTGCAGCATAAACTTTGGAAGAACAACAAAAACGTATGACACAGATAAGACTGAAATACTGACATTTCCACTATTTTTTTTAAATGAAAAAAATGGATAATAAAGGAGAGAGGAACACGGACCAGAATAAGGACAGGACATGTTAAAAGTACAAAGGCAAGATAGATATTTTCAGTATAGCTGGATCTGACAAAGCTTACCCTAAAGAATTTCAGGACCTGGTGAAAGCCATCTATAACAATTCAGAGGACAGAAGTGTCTCTCAGAAACAGAGAAAACCAAATCAGCACCAACAATGTCTGTCTAAAATAACATTCTAATATGTATTAATCTAGTTTTTGCCAGTGCTTACGAAAATACCAGCAAGAAATACTTAAATTGTTGGTCACTATGACTGAGAAGACAATAGGCTAATAAAAAGCAATAATAAAACAGTGATAAATTATATTATGACAGTTTAATTTGGTATATTTTTTATGATTACTGGCCTAGACGACAAGGAGAAAGACACAGATACGACTTTTTTGTTATCTACCTAAACTTTTTCACATACCTGCATGATATTCTCACATCAGGAAAATACAATTCAAAGGAAATGTCAGTGCATGAATACCAGATTTTAAAACACACTAAGTCAGAACTTTCAATCTCAAGATGGGATTTGGAGGGGTCTGCAGTGAATCCAGTGCTAGTCAATATTTTCAGTAATGATTTAACATGAAAAAATCTTATATTTAAAGTATTTAGTCCAGTCCCCTCCTGTTAGCACCTCAGATCCCAAGTCAAAGCCTTTGAGAATCACAGAAACAATTATAGGAAAAGTTTAACTGAAAGGGACATCAAGACACCTTTAATCAAACTTCCTGCACAGAGGATCAGACCACGTTTCTCAAAAAGGTTTTCAAGACCTGACTGGCCAAAAACAAGTATAGAGACAACAGAAACTGCAGTTAAAACCTGCCAAAGGCAATCTGTTCCACTGTCCACACTTTAAAAAAGTTTTCTCTTATATGCAAGCTCAAATTTCCACACATATCCATAGTCTGTCATCCTCCCACCTCTGTGAAGAACCTGACTCTTTTCTTCTTGATGACTTCCTCACTGGTGTCAAGGGGGACCTGCCAGGTTTCCACAGTAATTCTCCCATTTAAATATAGTTCTCCTTCCACTCAATGCTCCTACACAATCCTAATAAGAAAAAATGTAATAAAAGGATACGTGGTTAGATCTGGGAAGAAACAATTAAATGCACAAATACAAAGTGGGAAATGATTAGTGCAGCAACAGTGGTTCAAATACGGACAGGCTCCTACACTACCTTAATATATGAGGTACATATAACACGTTCATTTGCTGTACTTGGCACTTGGTAAGCTTTGGCTGGATGCACCCCAGAGTCCAGTCCCAGGAAAATAAAAAATAGGAGAGATGGAGAAGACTATAGTGGAAATAACTTTGGATTCGAAAATATGGTGATATACTGTGTTGGTTTGCCCATGCCCGGTTTCTGGTAGCAGGGGGGCACAAAGATGGCTGCTGTGAGACACTGCTGGAAGCTTCCACCATGTCCAGCAGAGTCAGTGGCTGATGGCTCTGGAGATGGACATGCTGCTGGCCAGGACTGGGACAGTGAGAGTGGTTTGTAACGTCTCTGTGATGGCAGATTTAAGAAGGAAATTAAAACAAAGTCACGGGTTTTTTACACTTCGAGTGGTAGAAGAGGAGGAGGTGAGAACAT
>VZRX01014593.1:0-21617 GCA_013398075.1 Notiomystis cincta
AAGAAAGAAAGAAAGAGAAAAGAGGTGGCTGGAGAAAATGGTAATGACAGAGACAGATTAAGTAGCTAATATCACCACTCCATGGATCCCAACAGCGTCCAGTTGATCCTCTCCATCTGGTCTTCTTGGTGGTGAGGGTCCCCTGGAAAACACAGAGTTCAATGGATTAATGTAGTCTCAGGCCAAGTGGGAATATTCAGGTACCTCCTCTGGGGGAGGGGCAAGTTGGACACTGTCTCTTGCAACAGACTCTGGATCAATGGCATCCCTTTGCATCACGTGCAGTGCTCTGCTGCAAGGCCTAAGCAATGAGACTGGGGAGCACTTTGGGGGTCTTTGATGGATTCTGACATTCTCTCAGCTGTCCCTCATGTTAATGTCCTATGGATATGGCCTTCCTGGAGTGGGGAGTTTGCAATTGAGCTGGTTTTTGTGAGGAAGGATTGGATGTTCACTCTCTCTGATCACACATTACACCACCTTGAACTCTGCCAGAGCTGATTTTCAAGACAGTTTCTGGGTCTGATTTTCTTGTGGATACATTCTTCTCTCTCAGCCTCATTTAGTTCTTCCTAGTCTTGACATAATTGGACAATAGTGTCACTTTCTCTTATCTTAAGTTCCCTTAGGCAGCTTAACTCACAGTCCAAAGTTCCAGTCAGAAGGCTTATTCAGGGAGGAATGGGCTTTGGTGGTTGCAGCTGCTTTATACAGTTTTGCCATAATGGGTAAAAGGTCCTTCATAACAGCCTTTAAGCCATTAACTGTAATATTTCAGCCTCTGACAAAGGGTCCAGTAAATACATGTTTAAACAGGGAGAACTTGATGCAGAGAACTGATGCAATTCAAAAGATGAGACATTAGAAAACAGTTTGTTTCATATCACACTGCCACTCTGCTTTGTTTGATACACAGGTTCTAGTTTTAGGAACTGACTAAAAGGGAACAGTCATTCAAGACTATTAATCTGAGTTCTCTATTGCCTTGTCTTTCTCCACCAGTTCTGGACTTATTTTCCCTTGAACAATTTCACATTTATAAAAATATAGATTAATTTTATAGTTTTTTTTTTTTAACAGCAGGTAAAGCTATCATGCTAAAATACTTGACCTAAACTAACTTCTTAGTTCACATTTCTTTTACAAATTTCCTCTCAAAACTACAGTGGATGTCTTTCAAGTGATTATGCTGTACACCTTCTGTTCTTCTTTTAAAGATGTTAGGTATAGTGCTGATCAGTTTGTTACCCTAACCCCCACCTCACACCATCTGATCATCCAGGCAGCTGAAATTATTTGGCTTAAGCTTCCAATGTAGTAAGTGAAACAATTTCCTTTTCAGGGGCACTTTCATGTTCCAGTATATTAAAATGTTTCAGCAACCACGAGGAAAATAAAAAAGTAAAGAAAATGTGAATTTAGGCAGCAGCAAAGAACTACCAAAGCAGCTGCCTCTACTTACACTATCCAATAATATTTCAAATTTGGGTTTTCTTCTTAGAAGTTTTGGGATGCTTAGGCCAATATGAATTGAAATTTGGATGGACAGTAGCTTGCTGCAAGAAAGGAGCACAGTTAAACATTAAAAAAAGAATTGTTTGAAGTCCAGAGTAAAGGACAAGTGAATCTGCAAAAAGTGCTAAACTTTGAAACATGAATTATCCACAGACTATAGCATCACTACCATAGAAATTGGGAATGACTAGAACAGTTTCAGTAGAGCTCACCATTTCTACAAGACTGGAAGCTGACAGAAATTAATATGAGCAAAACCTTATGATGACCACCAATGTTTCCATGCTGCAAAACTTCCAAGTAAATATTTCTTGCTAATCTGACAGAGTTCAGGTCTGTAACATTATTACACCATATTTTATGCTCATTTATGGGCAACTTGGTGCAACTATTTCCAATTTGCATGGGAGTTTTTTGTGTCATTTTGGGTAACAGTAGTAATAACATTTCTGTAATACCTAGAGATCAATATTTTAGGAATTTATCTTCCTAATATTCATAACATTTGTAAAAACAAGCTCTTGCTTAAAATAGTTCACAATCCAAAAAAAAATAAGTGGAGGAAAAAACAATGGACTGAGGAGATTTACATAATGCCACACAGTTTGTAAGAAGATGAAAAATGTTGCTTGGACATGAAAATATTCCTACCGTTCTTTTTATTTAACAAATGGTAGAGAAGTCACTATTCAGAATTATTTTTTTTTCTGATGGCTATGTCTCATTGTGGTTACATTTCAGATTTCGGAGTTCCTGATGAGCTGTGGGTTGAGGCATTGTCAGCATAAGGTTCTGGGAGCCATTAGGTAATTCATGCTTCATGTCTGTTCAGATTTGGCTGAGCTTTTATTTCTTTCATTTAGTGCAAACAATTTTGGTTTATTACACAGGATTATGTAGAAGGTGATGACTGAGGTTGATGTGATGACAACTTGCTGCATGTTCCAAAGTAAAAGAAAGGAGGGGAAGAGGAGATAGAAAAAAAAAAGAGGCTTTTCTTTTCTTTCTTTTATTCTTGTCAGGATAAAAATATTAGCCATATATTAAGAATCATTATAATAGTATCAGCAATCATCATAAAAAGGGGAAAGAGATAAAAATTAGCACACTAAAAAGACTGTAAAGCTCAAGGAAACCAGACAGTTCTGGCATACAGTTTTATTTACTCATGTTCAGTGTACAAGGAAAATGGATGAACTGTGGGATCAAAAGCTGTTGTAGTTAATTAATTGTGGGCATATTTAACATGTTCATTAGAGCAAGGAGTTTATTTGGCAAATTATTACTTAGCCTGTTATTTAAGCCCACACAATGCAGACATTTGAGAAATTTGATGGCATAAGGTGCTGACATAAGAATGTGTTTTATGGAGAAAATTGTAGAATCTCTGTATTTTTTGAATGCTATTTAACTCTGCCCTTTTCTTTTTTAAATATAGAAGACCATGCAGCAGACACAGAAAGACTCAGAGATACAGCTCCCAGTTTTCTCAAAAAAACAATAACAACAAAGAAAAAAAAATTAACTGCAATGTTTGCAAATACTCTTGTATGCACATCACGGTTTATTGACAAAATTTAGGCAAACATCCAAGGCGTATGATTTTTTGCTTATAATAACAGAACAGCAACCAAAAAACCCAACAGAAAAACAAACCGAACAAACAAACACCAAAAACCAACCAACCAACCAACCAACCAACCAACCAACCAACCAACCAACCAACCAACCAACTATCCCCAAAACCCACCCTATGTAGATACTTTCCTCTTTCAATGTGACTTTCTAAGATTGCTCAGGAAATCAGTGCTAAGTTCCTTACTCAGAGGCCTCAGTCTCCTCACCCAGACTTTCCCTTTTTAGTTACACCTTACATAAGTACAGAAATTATTTATATTCCAGCTAACTTGCAGGGACTAAAAAGCCTCTCATTTACCTTTCAAATCCCCTGGATAATTGGTATCCCAGATGCTTGCTTCTGTTTTTCCTGCAGTGACTCTTGTGGAAGAGGTCAGCAACTCTCTTGAAGTATGTGCTTTTAAATACTCTTTTCTGACTCATAGTAATGAGTAAGACTAATTTAAGACAGATCAACTATATTTTTCCAGTTTATTTAGACAAACCAAATAGCTCCTTTCTTTTCTGTCTGAGAACCTAAAAACATATATGTCTGATTTCCATAAAGCCTTGAATGTGTGAGTTGCACATAACCTACACCATTCAATATGTTTTCATGTATAAGAACTACTGAACAAAATTTCATAAAATCAAGTAACAACATGCTTTTCTATGTGTGGAAAGCATAGGTATGTGTCAAAAAATCTTCACAGGCACCTATGGAGAACGAAAAAATCCATTAGATTTCCCTGCAGTAGTTTTCCTCAAATCTCTGGGACAGAAGTCTCTATAATTATGCTTATGGGTATTATTATTAGAGCTGCAGCATGAAATTGTGAAAGAACTTCCAAAATTATTAACAGTATAATTGTAATTGTATGTATTTGAATTTTAAATATGCTTATTGGTCTGAATCATGAGCTTTATTAGGGCAAGACTGGAACATTTAATTGCAGTAAATGAGGTCAGTCCCTGTCACATTTGCAAAAAAGTCCCTGAACCCAAGCAGACAGCAGCTGTTTCCACGGCTGCTGGACACAAACTTTCCTGTGCCATCAGTTCTTACACCTGTAGGAGCTGATCACTGTTTGGTGGTGCTCACCTCTCAGCCCCAAAAAGCAAAGCTGTCACCAAAGCTGAGAACAATAATAACAGCTTCAGCTCCAAAAACAATCACAGATTCTTCTTGTGTACTAAAATTCAAACTACATGGACAAACTTCATGTATTAAAAGCCAAGTTCCAAAACAATGGTAGGGTGATTGTGATATTTTTACTTTATTTTTACTTTTGTTTTTATATAAAATTTTTCTTTATTTGCCTAAAGCATTTCAATGTCAAAAAGAAAAGGGTGCATTGGGATTCTTGTGTACGGCAGATACATTAATATATAAAGTGTGAATATCATGTAAATATTGATACATAAGTGCTGGGATTTTTCTAGTGAAAGATATCTTACATCGATTCAGGTTAAAGTAAACCAGCACAAAGCTTTTCATCGTTGATACTTATGCTTGATTGAGATAATGTATCACCATACCAGAGCTTGTCAAACATAGAAAGAGTTGCAAAACTAATTTTTAAAAGCTGGGGAAAAAGCCAAACTATAAACCAAAAGGGAGGTGCAATAAATGTTATCTGGGGATTTTCTTTTTCCTTTGTGTACTATCAGGAGTAAGCAGTCTTTTTTTTTTTCTCTAGAAGTCCAGACTGTTTTCATATTTATCACTGCTGGAAGAGAAAGGACGCTGCAGACAGAAAGAAAAAATCCCAAACTGCAGAATCACAGAACCAGAGAATCACAGAATGGATAAGACTGGAAGGGACATCTAGTCTGACCTCCCTGCTCAAGCAGGGTCATCCTACAGCACATGGCACAGAATTGCATCCAGATGGTTCTTGAATATCTCTAGTGAGGGAGACTCCCCAACCTCTCTGGGCAATCTGTTCCTGTGCTCTGTCACTGAGTTCTTCCTCATATTCAGATGGAACTTCTTGTGCATCAGTTTTGGCCTGTTGCCTCTTGTCCTTTTGCTTGGCACTACCAAGCAGAGCCTGGCTCCACTCGACACCCACTTTTTAGGTCTTTATAGGCATTGATGCTGTTCAGCCAGTTCTCAATCCACTCACTGCCCACTCATCCAGGTCACACTTCCTGAGTTTGCCATTGTGAGTTTACCTCTGTTTTTCATTGTGAGACACAGACCCAAAGAAAAATAAAAAAAGACAAAAAGCAATGTAGTTGTATAACTAGTAAGCAACAATGTAATTTTCATTCTGAGTTCACTGAGCTTGTATATGTCTCGCTTTACTCTTAAAGGTAAAGCAGTTACTTCTGTGAGTTTGCTTTAACTCCTTCCAAAAGTGTATTTATTAAAGTGTTAATCTCTTCTTACTGATGAACTAGACTACATGCCATCATAATTAAGTATTTTAAAACTGAAAATTGATTTCTATCATGGAAAGGTGGACAGGAGGATAAGAAAGCAAGAAAAAAGAAGGCAGGAAGGGAGGGATCAAGTGAGGCAGGCCACAAAGGAAGAACAATCCTTCAGGAAAATAAATGCAAGCAACTAAAGGCCAGTAAAGCTGTTTAGTTACCTACAGTGACCACACTGTCATTTTCTCTTAGTAAAAGGATATAATTTTTAGGATGATGTCAGTTCTAATAGGTATTTTATGGATGGACATAAAAGCACTAAGTGACATTCAACTCAGTGTCCTAATGTAAATCTCAGCCTAAACTCCTAACCATCACAATATTCTCTGGGTATTGAAAACAAAACCAAACCAACAACAAAAGCTGCTCCAAAAAACAAACAACAAACCATCAACCCTCTCCCAACCAAACCAAACCAAACCAAACCAAACCAAACCAAACCAAACCAAACCAAACCAAACCAAACCAAACCAAACCAAACCAAACCAAACCAAACCAAACCAAACCAAACCAAACCAAACCAAACCAAACCAAACCAAACCAAACCAAACCAAACCAAACCAAACCAAACCAAACCAAACCAAACCAAACCAAACCAAACCAAACCAAACCAAACCAAACCAAACCAAACCAAACCAAACCAAACCAAACCAAACCAAACCAAACCAAACCAAACCAAACCAAACCAAACCAAACCAAACCAAACCAAACCAAACCAAACCAAACCAAACCAAACCAAACCAAACCAAACCAAACCAAACCAAACCAAACCAAACCAAACCAAACCAAACCAAACCAAACCAAACCAAACCAAACCAAACCAAACCAAACCAAACCAAACCAAACCAAACCAAACCAAACCAAACCAAACCAAACCAAACCAAACCAAACCAAACCAAACCAAACCAAACCAAACCAAACCAAACCAAACCAAACCAAACCAAACCAAACCAAACCAAACCAAACCAAACCAAACCAAACCAAACCAAACCAAACCAAACCAAACCAAACCAAACCAAACCAAACCAAACCAAACCAAACCAAACCAAACCAAATCTAAACCCCAAAACTTCACAGAGTTTGAGCTCAGAGATTCTCTATGAGAGCTCTCTAAGGAGAGCTTCAATAAAACTCAAAACAGGGGACAATTAGTTATCAGATGGAGTCAAGATAGTCCATACTCATTCCACCTTACTTTCAGTGCTTTAATGAGTTGTTTAAGAATTTAGATCTCTTCCTTTAGATCCCCCCAAAAGAGGAAAAAATTCCCCCGCCCTAGAAATTACTTAACTCTCATACCCACTCTCTCATACTCCTGTCTCTATTTCCTGACTGCAGGGTAAACCTAACTTGCTAGATTGAAAAGAAAAAATGGACTCTGTAGAAAACTCTGCCTTGTGAACAAGGGATATACAGACAGCTTGCACAATGATGCTGAGAGGCAGCAGCACTCTTTCTTAGAAGAAAATAGAGGCCCCTGTAACAGATCCAGGAAGTCAGTTAAGAAATTAATAATGTTTAATTCAACAATTTTTCCCCAGCTCTCCATCATTTACTAATATAGTTAAATTGCATTCTAGATTCAACATATACTCTGAGGGACAACTCCTCAGACTGAGATAATTTACTGTTGCAGAAAAATGTTGGTAGTACTCATGGGGCTAAACAAAAAATGAAGGGAGAACATATACCTAAAAGATATTAAGGGAACTTTACTCAGAAACAAAGAACACTATCTATCTAAAGAAGAATCCTGAAAGAATTGTGCAGAGAGGTGGAATATGTGGTGGATGGGGCAATAAAACACTCCTTAAAGTCACTTACCCTTATTATTTCTGATTTTAACTTGAAGTTCTATGAGCAACAGCTAAGCACTTTTCACTGTTTAATTTTTCCCCTCTGTTGGCTTTAATTAAGATTGTCCTTGTGGCAGCCTCTTCAACCTGAAAAATTTCAAAATACACCTTTTAAACAAGTGAACTTTTCTTGTAAGAGAACAGATTTTCCTGATATATATTTCATATCATGGTCAAGAGTAATAATATTTATTTCTTAGCAAAACGTTTACATACAAGTTAATTTAGAAAAACTGAGATGATGTGGAGAAAATAATTGAGAAGAAATGGAAACAAAAGATGTAGGTGTTCACTTGGTACTTATTATGATGCTAATCTCTTAATTGGCTCTGAAAATATCTAAGAGTTTATATTACTTTTGACAAATGTTGAGCTAATTCAGGAAAAATGAGGGTAATATCTTTTTAATAAGGCAGAACTTGAAAAAGAAGAGAAAAAGCACTAGCTTGCCCATGATACAGAATGTCAGTAATGCAATTAATAAGTCAGTTTTCAGAACCAAGGACATCACAGTGATATTAGGCATCCCCTATCACAACATTCAAAATGACACAGTAAGTTACAAACACAAGGCAATTTTACCTATCACATAGCATTTCGTGTTATCTTAAAAACCTTAATACATTCTGACAGTCTGTCATCAAGCAATCCAGTTTCAAGATAGCTCTTCTGGCTTAAGCTTTCACAGCAGTGGAGTCCTACACAGGGAACACTACTGCACTAAAATCACTATTCTTCCTCTTAATATATTCCAGTGGTTACTATTGTGAAAAGTGACTACACTTTTTCACTTTATGAGTCTCATTAAGCCATAACATACTGTTCGTATGTTAAAAAAACTGTTTAAAAATAATTTGCTTCATCACTCCTTTCTTTACATTGTGTTCACATCATAGAAAATCAAGATGTGTATCAAAAATTTAGCTTTCACGTATTCTTCACTGTGCTTAAAACCAAATGTAATTAAGAGCTAACTAGAACGAGTTTAGAATGCTTTTATTTGTTTATTTTCCACACTAGAGTTCAAAAGCCTTCAGTTTCTGTCTCATGCCTGTGTGTGAACTACAGTTTAAGCAATCAGGATTTAACTGCAAATTAAGAGACTCAAATTTTTCTTCCTACTAAGTCAAAATTCCCAGGACAGTTAATTACATTCAAGATAGTGAAGGAAATCTGCCCACCTCCTCATCTCGCTGTAGGTATAGACATGGAGTCAGCTAATCACATTAGACCTTGCATAGGCAGGAGGTGCCATTTCAGGTGATTTATGGTGTCTGAGTCATCTTCAGGGACTTGCAGGTATGACAGAGGACCTATAGAAGACCTGCGTATGGTTGATGGAAACCAGATGGGAATCTTTACATCATGTACAGCAGCAAGCCTATCCAATGTGCTCAGCTTGAGTGTCGTATGTGGCACACTCAATTCACCTGAACTGAGTCTTCATTGAGTGTAATGACAACAGAAATTTAGGCAAGTTAATGTGTAGATACCTGCACCTTCAAACTGAAGTTTTTGTGTTCAAGTTGTACTTTACACTAAATTTTTAGTTTTTGTATTTTGTATTCAAGTTATATTTTATTTAACTAATTATATTAAAGTTAAATATTCCTCACCTTTGTTGCCTGGTTTTAACTCTTGAAGGCTTACCTCTTTATTCCTAGTGACATTCTTTCTTCTCTCAATTTGTTTCCCTAATTTTTCATTTTTCCATAATTTTTCTTTTCTACAAACCTTCATCTTATCACTTGTAGAGTTTCTTATAGTTATTTTTGTCTTTTTTTTTTGTAAGTTACAGAAACATCTGTCTTGACAAACAATTCTGCTACAGTTGCCCTTGATTTCCTCATTACATATTTTCTATTTTTTTATTTTTTATTTTCTCTAACCATCCCAATATACTCTAGGAACTGTAGGCATTGCTACCAAATCTGCACAGTTAAATATTAATTAGTTATCATGGTAGGAAAAAGAATACACTTCATCCTTGCTTAGCAGCTCAAGTCAGCCTCTACTTCTTAGTAATCCAGTGTGTTTCTGTCTTAAAATAACTGCTTTTGTATGTTGGATTTTTTTTTCCTGTCCATAAGGTAAAGGAAATTAAATTACATGGCAAACCTTATGGGGTGGATAATAATATACTGAATTAGATTTTCAAGTAACATAAGAAGAGGTTTTGAATCTGGAAAGCAGCTATAGCTTTTCCTAACAACATTTGCTCTGAGGCACAGCTGCCAAGATGAAATCTAGATTTTGTGAAAGTTTGTTTCTGGATTTAATCTTAGGAATTCAGCTTTGATTCTATTTTTATTTTTCAGGTGAAACAGAAGTCTATTTTTGGCTTCAAACTAGAAGAGAACAGATGTGGACAATGCTGAAAGAAGCACCCAGACATGAACATCAGTGCGAAGGAGACTATGAGCCAAAATGTGCAGCAAGTATTGCCCTTCATCAGAAAATACTCCTATTTCCATATAAAAATCTCTAAAGCTTGGGAGTATTTGTAAGACTGTTCACTATTCACTCAAGCATTTCTTTTTTACTTTTGATTTCGTTTTCAGGCATTCATATAGAGGCAATAAAATGACCAACACACAGTAAGTAACTGAATGTCATTTAACTCAACCATCTGACAAATAGAAAAATTTGGAAAAGTAGAGTTGCAGAATGAGCTGGCAATAAAAAGTCACAAAAATATGAATTTTATTCATAATATCAAGCACCTTTGATAGCTTTGGGTAAAAAAGAACTATGTTACGCCAAATACAAAAATTTTTCTTCAATGTGCATGTTATTTATGATCCGAATCAAGAAATTATGGATTTACAAACATTGGGAGTGATGTCTAGCCCATCTGTGAGGCCACCTAGCCCTCCTCTGCACTCAGAGTAAGCCACCTTCAGCTCTGGGCTCTGTAGCAACAAAAGGATACAGATCACACTGCAAGAGCTTTTATGAATTTTGTAAAGAAAACCTGAAAACTTCTTTGTAATAACAAATTACTACATGGAATTTAGTCCAAATGCTTAACCATGACACAAACAGCACACATACCTATAAAGCTTAGGTTGTAATATTAATTAGAATTATTTTTATGTTTGATTAGAGGAATTTTAAAGATGTGCAGGAATTAAGTGTATGTATAACATACAGAACTGAAAATGCTAAGTCCATCTCAACTTATGTTCCAAGATTCTGCAAGCTTATTTCAAAGAAAAATAAATATCATGTTCAATATAATTATTTTATGGAAATTAAGATAAAACTTTTGATGCCATTCTGATTTTCTCTGGTTTTCCACCTTCATAGGAAAAAAAAACAAACAAACAAAACAACAAGGTTTTTTTGGGTTTTGTTTAATTGGTTTTAAGAGTTTAGAAATAAACTTTGAGTAGCACTCTATATTTTCTGCTATCCACAAAAAATAAGAAACCAGAAAAATCCATGGCCCACCGCCAGGAATGCAGGGAATAGTAAATCTATTTAGCTCTATTTTTATTTAAAATATATACATCTATGTATATATGACTGATATCACAAACATATCAATAAAGTTCATCCTTGGAAACAGTAAAATCCTTGGAAAAATACTGGCAAATTCTACTTCATTGGATATAAAAAGTCTTGGAGGTTCAGAGTGAGATGAATGGGGCAATTCATACATCTCAGAGGCTTTATTCTGGTGTTCTACTTGCCTCAGGCAAAAGACAGCTCATCGGTTTACAGTGTCTTCATGTGTTTGAGGTCATATCTCTTGAAACCATAGAGGACAGAAATACAAAAAATAAACAAATAAATAAATAAATAAACAAATAAACAAACAAACATATATACATATGCATATATATATATAGAGAGAGAGAGTTAGGATCATGGAAAACAATTTTTAGGGAGTGTTTAATTTCAGCATAATGGGAAACACACAGCTCTATTTACACCAGAATATAGAGGCATGCTTCTAGGGGATGTAACCTTAGAAATTGCTTTATAATTCTTCCAAAGAATATAGAGGCATGACAAAAAACCACTGAGTTATACTCAACACCTAATTTTCATCATCTTTTTTTTTGTTGTAAATCTATTTCAGCCTATTTCAACCCATCTATTTCCTTTAATAACAGATTTTTTTCTTTGATGTAAATGTTTATTGTTTTAAAAACCATAAAATAAGAAAAAGGAGTAATCAAATTGTGTTGAGAAAATATTACCAAAAAATTGAAAATGCCAAGAAAAAGGCATTTCAGTTTTAAGGACTAGGTACAGACACTGTCATTCTGTGAGCATCTTCAACATAATAGTCTGTGACTTGAAGATAATATGCAATGAGTGTGATGCAGAGGTTGTTATAGTTTCAGGGGCTTCTGTGACTTTTACTGACTGTAAAATCCTACAAACAAATATGTTAGACCTGATCCTGGAGGTATAATTCAGAGAATTACATAGCTTCCCTATATAATGCAAATATGTATATACATGTATCTTCATATTAAAATGAAAACCATTTTCCTCCCATTAAAAGAGTTATTATTTCTGCCTATATGCTTCCAAAAATTCAGAATAATTCAGAATAATTGTGCCAACATAAAAAAAAAAATCATTAGTACCCACATATGTGCAGTGTGGCCACAGGGTTTGGAAAGTTACCTAAATATTCTTTTAATAAATGTGTTTTGCTAAAAAAAAGATAAATATTTAAATTTCTGTTTTAAAGTAATATTCCCAAAGTTAAAGACAGCATACATGATATGATATTCAGTGCGAGTTGGGTGCCTAACTGGCCTTCATGCTTTTGAGTCTCCCTTTTTTTTTTCTTACAGATGTTCTAAGCAAATCAAAGTCAGTGGAAAGTTTCTTATTTGGTTCAGGGTTGTTTAGATCAGGCCATAAAGGCCTGAATTTTTCCTGCTGGTGACAACAACAAAATTTATTGACTTATGGCTTCAGGACAAGTTCCTAAACTGCCTCCCTTCTCATAACATGCACCATTTCCTTTTTAAACATTCATTTCCCACAAAACACTCACAGTTCATATTTGTAGAGTTTACCTGTAAACAAACAAGGCATTTCCTATGAATTCATCATCAATGTTACCAATAGAGTCCTAGATTAATTTAGCAGTCTGGTAGTTTCTCCTCCAATTTACTAAGTAGAATATTATAGTGCACAGAATACTCTTCCCCACCCACCATTCCCAACCATACATGTTTGCCATATACTCATGGCACTTTTTAAATAGCTTTCCTTCTCCTAAATGTCTTGAATTACCTACAGGGAAAGTAAGAACAAAAAACTAAAACATAAGATGAAGAAAACATACAATTAAAATCCATATTTAACACTAGGAAGTAGTTGAGTCCTTTAGAACAAAGAAAGGGTCTCTTTGAGTCTTCATTATTGACTGTATGTTCTTGAAATAACAAAATCAAGGATTGTGTTTGAAATTATTGCTATTCTGGACCCTTCCCTCTCCTTAACTTACTCTTCTGTATCAAATTACTTGATTATCTTATCATTCAGGGAAGAAAATGCACAGTTCCAGATGAATAAAAATTATTTTCTTTATGTGATGGCATTACAAGACTTTATTACTCACAGTAATAAAATTCATTGAGAGACTGAATGAAAATGATACCAAAAATATAATTCTGAATTCTTTCTTAAATGTGTTTTTTATGTGTTACTTTTTTAGTAAGGGGCAAAAGTAGCAGAATTTTGTTTCTTGTTACTAGATCTACAATTATGAACTATAACAGTACTTTTCAGGACATTCAGCAGTTTACAAAAATACTACTTATGATAATCTAAAAATATCTTAGCAAATAAGAGCATAAAACTATGAGAAGTAGTTAAAAAGTAATTACCATTAAAAAGTAAGTAGATAATGGAAAATCAGAGGACAAATACTACAGATTTCCTATGTCTGACTTACATATAATACTCTTTTTATATAACTGTCAGTCAGTTGTAAAGAATCAATATTAATGTATTAGCCATCATTGTTAGAAGACCTTAACTCTCACGAACTTCAGAAATGGGCAGCTCTTTTTTTCCATTCAATTTCATATTCTTTTCTGAGTTACTTAAAAGAGATGTTGGAGGAGGATTACCTTGATTTGTTTATACTGTTTTCATTTGGATAACTAAATAGAAGCAATAATTTGCAGAGCTTAGACATGTCAGAAATATGCTCTCTTCCCAGGCCTGTCCTGAGAAGCAGAAGAGGTCAGTCATATCAAATCTGTGATTTAGTCTTGAGTTCAACTGCTGTCTTCAGCCCAATCAGATATGAGACTTTGTCTCCTCCTAACATTTGTTATACATTTAAAATTGCAAAATTACAGAAGACATAAGGTCACAAGGGATCTCATGACCTCATACACTCCAATTATTCTCTCCAAAACCAGCACTGATGACTAAATTCCTCCTTGGCTTTACCATGAAAGCATTGCCAACAGTTTAAAAGTGACTATTACCATATGGTTGTTTAAAAATGGGGTATTTCTTCCAGTTTGGGGCTCCCCAGTACAAGAAAGACATGGACAAACTGGAGCAAGGCACTGGAGATGCACGAGATTGTGTAGTGTCTGGACTGAACATGGTACTTAGTACCCTGGTCTAGCTGACAAGGTGGTGATCTGTCAAAGCTGGACATGATGATCCCAGAAGTCTTTTCCAAACGAATTGATTCTGTGATTACAGAGTATCACAAGGACAGCCAGAGTGCTCAGATTTGGTTTACTTTAGAGAACAGGTGGCTAAGGGGGCAGCTTAACATTTTCTTCCTCTATTGAATGTGTGTTTAGAAGACCTGGTTTTTCTGTATGGCATAACAAAAGGATGAGAAGAATGAATGCAAGTTACATCAAGGAAAATTTCCTCTTGCTGTTAAGAAAATGACAACAATTAAAAAATGCAAACAAGGTGGTCAGGCACTGGGCAAACTTTTCCCCAGAAATTCTTAAATTCCTTGCTCAGATATTTTTAGAACTCTACTGGATAATGCCTGGAGAAACTTAGTTGAAAATAGACATTTTTCTTGATTTTATCATGTGGCTTATGGTTGCTTCCAAATTAAGTTGTTCTGTCATTTCACAATTTAATATGTGTGAAAAATGATGAGGCGGGAAATGTAACCATATCAAATTCCTCACAGAATCCAGAGATAGAAGGCACAAATTGTACATACTACTAGGCTGATGCCAGTGGTAGGATTCAGGAAAAATTTACAGTTAGAAGACAACAACAATACACAGACTTTTCGAGTGCTTCTCTGTAACAATTGCCCAGGATATCTGTGGTCAGTTTTATGGCAAATCCCAATAGCTTGTCCTGAACAAAATAAAAGGATTTATCAATAATCTACTATGTCTTTATGTTCTAGGTAACATCAGGTTTTCTTTGTTTTCTCAATTACTCAGAAGATTCGAAGGAATGAGAGTGACTAAGAAAATAGGGATTACAATAAATTATTTGTAGAAGACATATATTTTGATACACGGAAATTTTGACAAGTGATCATTCACCAATAAAGCGGTTTGATTTTTTCTTTCTTCCTTCCTATTTTTCTGGCCTTGCCTTCATTGCCTTTCTCTTGCATTTTTCCATGCAGTGGTTCTTCATTAGAGAAAACACTGTTCCTTTTAAATTTTTAAGAGCAAATCTTAGGTCTATTAGCACTTGTCTATGGAGCCATATGGGTTTCCATATGGCATTTCTTTTGATGACTGTGCCATATTCAATATCCTACTCGTGTGAATGTCTGTGAAATCAAGTGTTTTATCTTTAATTTCCTGCACTGAAGAGTAGACGATAACTCTGAGTGTATTAGCACATTTCTGCTTTATCTGTCTATCATTAGATTGGAGGATGGCACGTTCACACATTTTTTAACTGAGTAGTTAACTGGTCTAAGAGAAGATGTAGCAATGTGAAATGTCTTCTGTCATGGGTACTATGAAAATCTTCTCCTTGCCATTGATCGTCTTATTGCCATAAATAAACAAGTTCAAATTTGTCTTAACAAATTTTAAAAACTAAATTTGAAAAAGATGGATACCATGTGAAAAGAACACTAAGGGACATTTTTGATTTCTGAGAGTGTCTACATGACTCAGAAATGTCACAACAAGAGAAAAGCATACATTTAATGTGCTATAAGCAAAAGGAATGAGTCTTTTTTGATGAAATAAGCATGACTTCCAACAAGGCATAATAGTAAAATGCAGTCTGAAATACTTTTGAAGATGTAAACCTTATAATGTCAAGTATTGCAGTTCAGCAAAAACTCATTACTTATTTGATAAAGTAGATGCAGTTAAGATTTCATATCATGACATTTATCTACCAAACTAAGGAAACAAAGGAAACTTGTCATTTTATATGACTAGGTAAAATTAAAGAGTATAAAATAAATATACATGCATAAATTAGAGCTAGAAGCATTGTCTCATATTTGTAATGCCTACACTCTATGTATTGACTTGCTTTTATTTTTTCCTAATGAAATAGTTTTGGCTCCATTTAAAAATGAATTAAAATGTATGAGGTACACTTTTCTTTTAAAAGTCCATTTAAGGAGTATGATTCTTGATTTGGAATGATTTTACATGCCTATATTTGCTTGCTAGGAAAAATAACTATCATTTTACAAAATAAAAACTAATTATATACCAGTTTTATGGTATCTAAATTTATGGTTATTATTTAAAAATAACTTATTCTATTAGAAAAGAATAAAAATATTTTCATCATTAGTATTTTCCTGAGATTCTATAATAATTTAACCATATCCAAGGGAAATGAAAGAGTTAAAAGTGGCTCATATCCAGCCTTTTGCCTTTTCATTCTGAAGATATGCAAACTGTGTAGTGCTAGTAGCAGGCAGAAGCTGTTCATCAGCCATCTTTTCCTCTGAGGAGGACACAGTTTCTTTGAAAAAGATTATTATCCCAGTTTGATTCAGAGCACAGAAGTTATGACATCTTTCTGATTTAAGCTTGCTTTCAGAGTCTGAATAGGAAAAAGAATAAATCTGTCCAGTTACAGAAATACATTAGTATTTTGAAAATCTATTTCAAATGATTGCTTAAAATTTAATTTATCAGGGGCTACTAGGAAGCAAGCAAGATATATTTTGTCCAAAGGACAAAAGGAGTATTTTGTCCAAAGGAAAAAGAAGAAATAAATAGGAAAGAAAAAAGGGAGAGAAATGAAGTGATATTAAAATAAAAGTTAGGGAGAACTCGGTTTGGAAATATTAGGAAAATCTCATGTATGTGCAGACTTTGTAAAGCTAACTTTTTCATGCATGAAGTTTATTTGCTGTGCACAGTAAAGTTTTGTTTATCAGCTTCAGTTTTGTATGCAGTGCATGATTTTACTGCTCAGTACTACACTGATCCACATAGCAATATTAAATACGTATTTATGATGAGAGAAGGTTACTGGCCTTCCAAAACTCCCATTTTGTTTTAATCTTTAATTAATTCCATAGCATGTATAATATACTATTTCTTTTATTTTAGGTGGGGTTTGTTTTGTTTTGTTTTGTTTCTGGTTTTTTTTCTCCTTGTGCTTATACAAAAACCCAGGAAAAAAGCTTAACAGTATGTTTTCTCAAATAATTATATATGTTAATATAATCCCATTCATTTATAAACCTTCATAGTTTTCTATTAAAACCAAAACTTTTTTGTCAAAATTTAACAGCTACATAAAAGGTCTACTGCAATAAAAAACATTAGTGGAAGCTATAGTTTGAATCTGTTATTGTGAAGCTCTTCCTACTAAATAAAAGCAAAACCAGCCATATATATGCCAATAATTTTATAGGTAGAGTTGGAAAGCTTTACTCACGGCTTTTGATTTTCACATTGTCTTTTCTTTACCTGATTCTTCTCTTCACATAATTTACCAAAACAGATTCACTCAAGTGCTAGCACAGTTTGTGTACTGGTTTATATAGAAGCTCATACATACTAAAAAATGCATACACAAAAAAAGGTATATCCAATGACTGTCATGAGGAAAGAAGCTGGAAAATCAGCCACTTTTCTTATGGAAAAAAAAAAAATCATACATCTCTCTGCAATACTAACCTATGCAGTAGATAATTACTAATAGTATTCTCTCCATCATAGTTATATAACCACAGAATTTAGGAGAGATTATAAGATTTTAAAATTCTCAGTAGTAAGTAAAAAGTGATATCATTCTGATATAACTGTTGATGAAAGAGAAAGAAGAGAGAGAAAAAAAACCAAACCAATGAAACAAAACCCCACAAAACCATATTGTTTAATCTACACATCTCAGCAAGCTCTTCATGTAGTGTTTTGTTTTACTAGAATAATTATATCAAGCTGCAAAATTATTTAAAAATATTTAAAATATGGATCACTCAAACAAAGTAAAAAATTGCATTCCTTGTAACATTCATATGTATATATTAGCTTGTGTAATAATTGCTCCCTATTTCTTTCATAGTGGATTCTATTTAGCCTTTGTGAGAAGGGAAAGACCATGAAAGATGCTTGTATTGTGTGCATTCACAATGTATAAGCTCCCAAAATTCTTTAAAGGACAAAGGACACACTGGAGGTCTCTTGCTTTCTTTTTCACACTGACTCTAATGCTTTGCAATTACTTAACCAGTGAAAGTATTCAGTTATCCAAAACCTGTAGTCAGTTCTGTTTAAAAAAAGGAAAAGGAAAAAGGGAAAAAAAAAAACCCAAACAAAACCAAACCTGTAAAGTATAAGAATAAGATCAGGTCCAAATATTGAATTTTCTTTTGTTTAATTTCCTAATAAAAATTTACTGTGTAACTCTTTTTGCAAGGAGGAAGGAGGGAAAATGGAGGTGGGTAAAGTTCATGAGTGTGACAGAGAAAGAGATCAGCTGGCACTATAAATTTACAAGCTTTTATTTAGCATTT
The DNA here is from genome assembly GCA_013398075.1 of Notiomystis cincta. Taxonomy (NCBI): domain Eukaryota; kingdom Metazoa; phylum Chordata; class Aves; order Passeriformes; family Notiomystidae; genus Notiomystis; species Notiomystis cincta. The sequence continues at coordinate 18,364 of VZRX01014593.1, forward strand.
ATCGGAAAAAGGACTGTCCTTACTGCAGTGCTTGCAGCCTGGAAAGCACTCCATCATTTCTCTCTGAAACTTTCGATAAGCCCAGGTGTGTGATGGCCTTCGGCTCTACATCAGGCTCTGCCCTTCCACCACGACCTTCCCCTAGGCACCGCGACGTCTCTCGCCTTCTCACGCACAAACCGAGCCAAGGTGCTCTGGACTTGTCTTCCTCAGCTATTTTACCTATTGTGCGTGATATAGGACATAAAAGAGTTTTCAGTTTCTGATTTATCCATTCCCCAGCTTGGATTGTAATGATAATGATGTGTTTATTCTCTAGATCTGAACAATGAAAGGACTAAAATACAATAGAAGAATAAGTATTTTGCATTCCAGACATGGCAACTGAATAAATAACATACAAACTTCAGAAAATTCTTTTACTGCATTTATAATCTTATTCAAGGTACAAAATTAACTCTGATAAAATAGAAGTAGCATGCTATTCTTTCCACAAACTTCTTGACTGTTTTCATTATTTATTGAACTTGTCTTTTTTATTATACTGAAGTAATTTTAAAATTCATAATTGGTATAGTCCTGGAAAAAATAATGAGAAAGAAAATACACAAGGTTTACAGGCTGCTACTTCTTTAGGATCCAAGAAGTCTTAAAAATTAACATTAAAAAAATTAAAACAAGTGATTAATGCCCACATTTAGTTGATTACGAGAACTCAGTTGAAGTCAAGCACCATGGAAAGTTGACTGCAATTTTAAATTTGTATTTTTTGATAGGAAATAATTTTCACAGACACACTATATGTTAGAAACTCTCACTGCATCTGTAAATACCCTAAACTTGCAGGGTGAATGCATGTATAGAAAATAAATGTTCTTATTATGACAATTATGACAATCCATTACTAGATGCATATGCTGATGTCCACCTGAGTTTATAGGAAATATTCTGTGTCAAACACTGGTCCCTACCACTTTCATCTGGACTGAATTTCTATACCTGAATTTGATGCCTGAAGGTAATTTAAAGTTTTATGTAGTAAATGATAATAAGAAGATTTTCTCACTGGAATTTCAGTGTCTTTTGTCATTCCAGATTCAGGATAGAAGAGTTAATTAAAAGCGCAATAATAGCTCTTCAAAAACATCCACTGATTTTGTCTCAAAATTCAGTATATGAGGAGACCTAAAATCACTTAACTGAATACCTAAGCAAAGTCTAGTTTTCATGGTTCTACACAGAAATCAAAATTAAATATTTTTTTTTCCTTCCTGACTGATTTTAATTACAATCTATTTTGGGAGGGAAGAAAAAGGTTTCTCAGTCACTTAAAGTGGAATCATATTTCTTTTGTAAACACTTTTATTCATCAGGATGAAAAATGACAAATCTTTACACTATGGTGGGTGGATTCTTAATCATGGGATAGAAAACTCAAAAAAAAAAAGTTATTGCAGTGTATTTATTCTACATAATACAAGTTGGAATAGTTTCTTCAGGAGAGAGAAAGTTTGAGCTATTTTTTCTCCTTTCTCTCCTCCTACCTTTCAGAAAAAAAAAAAGCACTCTCAGCTGACTGATTATTCAATCCTTCTGCTTTGTCAGAAATGGGAGAGTTAGTGATAAAATTTAGGACAAAAAGAGCAGGAAAAGCTTTAATTGACTAGTCTAGTGTCTTCTTTGTCATAAGACTTCAAAAGGTCTTTGCTTCACCTGATGGCAAAGCAAGAACATTTATTAAACTTTACAGATACTGTTCTATAGAAAAAAGCCCAAAAGAGCAGTGAGGCAGCAGAATTAGCAGGAGCAACTGCAGCAAGCCCAGGGGTGAAGTTTGGATCTGGCTGTACAGGGGGGTCCCAAGCAGCTGCCCCTCCGGGGCCCAGGTAACAGAGACAAGAGACTGCCCAGACTACTCCAGCCCTCTGATTATTACCCACTGCTTATTTTCCAGGTTGACAGAGACGAGGTTGTTGAGAGAAGTCCTAGGACAATCTAAAGGGTGGGCTGAAGGGACACAAGGACAGGTGGTGTTTTCCCTTATTCCTTTAGTTGCAGGGAAAATGCTGAAAGTAACAGGAGAATCCACCTGATCAACATGTGGTTGAATGATGGATGTCATGAATGAAATTTTGGCTATTTTGACCATGGGGTGGTTTACACATCACAACGCCTGATGGAGACAGATGAGATTCACTATCTGAAAGGGGGAAAAGAGTTTTGCCCATGAGTTGGCAGGGCTGATTGAGAGGGCTTTAAGTTCAATTTGAAGAGAGTACGGGGTAAGACCAGTCTCAGCAGAGATGAGCCTAGTGGTAGCATGCCAGATTTGTGGGTGAAATCCATAGCCCAGTCGAAGTACACTGACACCAATGCATGTGGTATGGATAACAAATAGGAGCTGGAGATCACAGTGCAGAAGGAACGTTGTCATGTAGTCACCCTCATATGAAATATGGTGGGCTGGGGGCAGGGTGGCTGGAAAGTGGCCCATCAGAAAAAGACCTGAGAGTTCTGATTGACAACCATCTTGTGCCCAGGGGGCAAAGAAAACCAATGGCATTGTGTACTGTATCAAGAATGGTGTGGGCAGCAGGTCCAGAGCAGTGATTGTCCAGCTCTACTCAGCACTGGTGAGGCTGTACCTAAGCCCTGTGCTCAGTTCTGGGCCCCTTGCTGCAAGAAAGATATGTAGCCTGTTCAGAGACGGGCAACAAAGATGATAAAGGGTCTAGAGAGTAAGTGCTGTGAGGAGCAGCTGAGGAAGCTTGGGTTGTTTAGCCTGGAGACAAGAAGGCTCAGAGGAGACTTTTTTGCACTCTGAAAAGAGGTTGTAGCCAGGTGGTGGTCACCCTCTCCTCCCCTGCAACCAGTGACAGCATGAGAGGGCATAACCTCAAGCTGTGTCAAGGGAGGTTCAGGTTGGACATCAGGAGGAATTTCCTCATGGAAAGGGTTGTTAAATATTAGAATGGACTGCCCAGGGAGGTATTGGTGGTGGAGTCACCATCCTTGGAACTGCTCAAGGAATGACTGGATGTGGAACTTAGTTCTGTGGTCTAATTGACAAAGTGGTGATCAGTGAAAGGCTGGACTCCACCTCAAAGGTCTTTTCCAATCTAAATGATTCTGTGTGAATGTCAACATTTATTGCCACTCTCTTAATTGCTGCATAAAGCTGTAGAGGTTGTGCCCCATTCCTAGCGCCTCCATATACTGCCTGTTCAATTTGGTTTAGGGTAGTTTAGTGTACT
>VZRX01014593.1:25008-38710 GCA_013398075.1 Notiomystis cincta
AAAATCACATTATTGTTATGAAAGAATATGTAATTTTTAGCTATTATATTCTGAAATTATTTTTCCTTTCTTTGTAGTAAATTTTAAAATGCAAAAGCGTTAAAAATTCTTAATATTCCATGTTTCTTTAAACATCTTTCCTTCAAAATTTCAGTTTCAATATTACCTGTATAAACAAAGGAAATATGTGAGATTTGATACTGAAATCTTTTTATGTCAAAACAAAGTATGAACAAAAAAAATTTTCATGATCTGTTTATAGATTAAAACATGAAGAGATTATTCTGAGCTCATGTTGCATCACTATTTTAAATAGAGATTTTCGGAAAGAATCACAGCCTGTTTGCTCTCTTATCTCTGGTTGACAATCAGAGTTAGAAATCAGTCATTTTTAACTAAGAGTTCAACCTTTACTAATTGCTCTTTTTGATATTGATATATAATATTGATGCCTTCTTTATTTGATATTACGATGGACATACAATTTTATTTTTCTCACCCTACTTCCCTTTCGCATAACAACAAACTGAAGTGTGCTAAATAAGTACATTGCTCAATCAAAACACTATAAAGTTTATCTGTGAACTATTTTGAGGATATAGTTTTTGTTTCACATCTAGAATCTCTGCTAGATTTAATATTTTCCAGTATTTTCCGCATAGACTTTTTCATATTTATTTTATCCCTTTTGTCATAAAGGTATTGTCTTATTATTGTAATTACCTTTTTTCTTTTTAAAAGATCTTGGTTTTCTCATCTTCAAATGGATGACCATTCTTCAGAAAATTGCTGGGAAAGAAATATGATTGGGATAAAAATATCCCAATTTAAATAACTGTTCTTTGAGCTGAAAAAAAGGGAATCCAATCTTGCAAGGTTCTAGTCATAGACCCACCAATAAAGTCTATTCAAAGGCAAGAGTGAGCATCTGACATGTCTATAAAACAGAACTCTATGCTACACAACTAATTTTGCCAGTGCTTTCGTACATTTTAGAGGCTGCCCCTTTCCAGGTTATTTCACAATAATCAGCTGGTGATGAAAGGAGTGAAAAAATCCATTATGACATCACAGTCACAGATCACAAAAAGGTTAAGGATGTAGGGAAAGTCTGAAGAGTGTTCTGGTTAAACCCCCTTTCTCAGTCAGGGCCACCTGCAGCCAGTTTCTCACGACCAAGCTTCCCAGTATGTCCAATATTGTACATTCCACAATCTCCACAGCAACTTGTCACTCTCACAGTGAAAAAGTGTTTCCTGATGTTCAGACACAACCTCTTGTGTTTCAGATTTTTCCTATTGCCCCTGGTTCTGCAGATGGGTACCACTGAAGGGTCTGGCTCTGTCTTCTTTAGATCCTCTCTCAACATATTTAATCCTGATAGTTCTGTTTTCCAGGCTGAATAGTTCAAAATGTCTCAGCCTTTTCTCAAAGGAGAGATGCTCATGTGCCTTTGTCATTATCGACCTTTTTTAGAGAAATTTTTTCCTTCTTAGAAATGCTAAAATTTGGTACTTAAGGAGAAAGAATAGATGCGGCTGAGCCCGGAAAGCATGTGGGTGCAGCACCTCCATGTCGGGGGCTTTTTCGGGGAGGGACAGAGATACCGCAGGGGGTGGAGCTGGGAGGAGCTGGGACACAGCCGCAGTCCCGCTCTCTGGCTCTGGGCTTCCAGAGTCCCGCCCTCGCCCTGCTGCTGCTCTCGGCTTTTGGAGGAGGACAGGGTGTAGCTGCAGCCGAGGGAAGGAGCTCACTCGTCACCGCGGTCCAGCCCGGCCTGTTTCTCCTGCCGCGGCCGCTGAGCTTGGTGCCCTGTTGATACCTCGCTGAGAGAGGAGCTCTTCTCCCCTGGGCACCCAGAGATCCTGAGCCCGTTTCTCCCAGTTCTAACCGGACCGCATCGCCGTCGGCGCCTTAGCCCCTGCTGCTTCTTCAGCACCGCTCCGAGTTCCAGCTGCACCAGCCCTGCACCCCCACCCCGCCTGCTGAGGCGTCCCGCATTCCCAGCTACAGCCACGGAGCTTCCAGCACATCTCAGCCACCACCCCGGGATCGCTGCGGTCGAGCCGCCATTGGCGTCTGCTCCCCGAGCTGCCCCACAGCGCCCCCTGCAGCCGCGGGGGAACCATCGCACCTGCCCTGCCCAGCGGAGCCACAGCGCCCCTGCCGGCTGTGACTGGAACTGCACCGAGGGGGAAGTGCCCACAGCTGAGAGAAGGCTCTCAGTGGGTTTCTGGTTCTGTTTTGTTGTCACCGTTATAGTTGTTGCCTGTTTTGCCTCATATAAATCCTTAGTAAAGATCTGTTATTCCTATTCCCCATCTTTGTCTGAGAGCTCCTTAATTTCAAAATACTACTAATTCAGAGGGAAGGGGATTTACATTCCTCATCCCAAGGGAGGCTCTTGCCTTTCTTGGTAAACACCTGTCCAAACCGCGACAGTGATCTTTGTAGCCCTTTGTTGTATGCTTGTATCTCTCTTATTCTGAAGAGCCCAGAACTGCCTAGAGGACTCAAAGAGTGGCCTCAGTGCTGAGAAGAGGGAAGGTTCTCCTGCATGGAACTCCTGGTAAGATTTTGTCAAATGCACCCAGGATACCACTGGGCTTCTTTGCAGATGGCACCTGTTCAATCAGGCACCCTTTCAATCAGATAGAGCTTTTTTACAAAGCTGCTTTTCACCAGTGTGGCTCCTAGCTGATATATTCATGCTTGGGGCTGTCCCCCCAGGCACAGGATTTTGCAGTTCTTGTTGAATTCCACGGCATTTCTCTCATCTGAGTTCTCTAGCTTGTTGAGGTCCCTCTGGATGGGAGCATGAATCGCTGGTGTATCAACCACCTTTCCTAGTTTCATATCAACAAAAAAACTTGCCAAGGTTTCCTCTGCCCCATCATCTATATCAGTTAATGGAGATGATAAGCAGGACTGGACCCAGTACTGATCCCTGGAGTACATTGCTAGCCACTGGCCTCCAACTAGAGTTTGAACCATTGATTGCCTGCCTCTGGGCCCAGCCATTCAGCTCCTTTTTAACTCACCCCACTGCTCATCTGCCCAGACTCCAACAGCTTGTTCATGAGGATTTTATATGAGACATGTCTTAAGCATTAATGAAGCCCAGAAAAACTACGTCCATCACTCTCCCCTCATGCACCAAACTAATTACTTCATCATATGGGTTTATCAAGGTAATTAAACATGATTTCCCCCTTGGTGAACCCTATCTGATTTTCCTGTACTTATGTCTGGAAATGTTTTCCAGAATTAGGCCTACATAGCCTTTCCAATTTTATAGCAGGATTGTTTTGAAGAAAAAAGTATATTTTGAATCACTACCAGTTAAAAATCTCCTAATTTTGTCTCTGACTCCAACAGTGGTTTATTGATTTAAGAAATCCGAATGCTCTCTAGATCAGTTTCTATGTCCACAGCATGTAGCTGGATAACAATACTGGCAGATACATAGGGCTTCACTGATGACTCAGTTAACAACAAAAGTGAACAAAAATCTTTCACCTAAGATGAGCATTTCAGTGCCATTCCACTGATAGCAAATCACTTAGAATGCAGTAGATTTTGAATTCTCCACTTGCTTCTACATTGGATAATTTCATGTTCAAAACTCCTGTCTCAAAACATGCAAAGGTCTTCTTAAATCAAATAATAAGTTTTGAGTATTTGGAAATTAAAACAAAATAGTACTAAAATATTTTTCGTACCATGCTTTTAACTAATGAACTTTAAAACATCAAAATGGAAGCATTTATATAATACCATAATACCTAAACCTGGAGGCAATTAATTGTCTGAAAGGAGGAATTATTTTCAGAGCTGTTTTCCTACAAAATTTAAAAGCTATTTCTAGTAGAATTATTTTAAGGAACAATTTACAAGTTCTACTGCATATTTTACACTTTTAGTGTGTTTTATACCTAAATACTTTAAAGAATGATGAAATATGTTTCCCAAACCAGATTTTATCATCAGCTTTGTTATCCTACCAGTCTTTTCATGTAAAAAGGAGACAGTACATGATCTTAAAAGAAAAATATATAGTTAATGACAAAAAAGTGCAAAAAGTGAAAAAGATTCACTCTTTTCATATTCAATTTTTTTGTCCTATATGTGTTTTATACATGGAGAAAGGAGAAGTGAAGGAAATGTCTTTACTCACTTTTACACTAGATCATACAGGAGCCTGGAATAATGGCAAAATAAATTATTTAAGTGTGTCTATTAGAAAACTTGTCCTATGATTGCAAATGTGGTCTCTTATAAAGAATATTTTTGTGTTTTGTCATAAGAAGTATAATAGTTCATTAATATCCATTCACACCCTTACCTTTCTGATGCAGTTAGCATAATGTGTTTGCAGAATTTTCGAATAAACAGGTTAAAGAGGATAGATATGCTAAATAAGCACTTTTTGAAGGGAACTCTATCCCATATTTATTCCAAGTGTTCCAGGCATCTTTTTTTCTGAAAAGTATTGACTATTGTTGGCAACAAGGTATCACAGGATATGTGCCAGTACACAGATGAGTGGCACTGATCTTTAATCTTAAATTCTTATGAATGTCATGCAAAACTGAAAGGTGTGATGTACTAGGCTTTTTTAATTTCTATGAAATACAAACTTTCTCTGTCTCTCTTCACAGATTACAATCCCAGTTTTCACATGCTCTTAGTCTCACATGACCCAATTTGATGATATTTCTGTTTAAAGCAAGGAATTTTTAGCGTCTTTTGTAGAACTTGTTGAAAATTTAAAAGAAAAACAAAAAAACAAACAAGAAAAGCAACCAAATCAAAGATCATATATCATATATTATCAAATATTTTTCCTAAACCAATAGGTATTAAATAAACTAATTATTACGGTAAAATAATAAATTATACGCGATGTCTCAAGGAAGTAAAACTAAGAAAACCAAAGTACTACTAGCTTGTTAAATATATGCGTAGAGCCTATTGGAAATATGAGACTTTAACACTGAAACCTCCTGTGGTGGGTTGACATTTTCTGGCTGCTAGAAACCTACCAAGCCACTCTCTCACTACCCTTCGTTAAGTGGACAGGAGAAGAAAATAAAATTAAAATGCATGTGCACCAAGACAAAGACAAGGAAATTCTCTACCATTTACTCTCCCGGGCAAAAGAGACTCAACTTAAAGAAAAAATATTTAATTTATCAGCAATTAAAGTGCATTTGGATAGGGAAAAAACCCAAATCAAACAAACCAACCAACAAACAAAAGTAAACAGAATACAATAAAATATCTTCCACTCCTCTTCTAGGTTCAGTTTCACAATGGTGTCACAGTTTGGACACGTGTCTACCAAGAAAGGCAGGAGCTTCCCTCGGGATGAGAAATGTAAACCCCCTTCCCTCCAAATTATTAGTATTTTGGAATTAAGGGGCTTTCAGGCAAATACAGGGAATAGGAATAACAGATCTTTACTAAGGATTTTTATGAGGCAAAACAAGCAACAACTATAACAGTGACAACAAAACAGAACCAGAAACCCACTGAGAGCCTTCTCTCAGCTGTGGGCACTTTCCCCCTCAGTGCAGTTCCAGTCCCGGCCGGCAGGGGCGCTGTGGCTCCGCTGGGCAGGGCAGGTGTGATGGTTCCCCCGCGGCTGCAGGGGGCGCTGTGGGGCAGCTCGGGGAGCAGACGCCAATGGCGGCTCGACCGCAGCGATCCCGGGGTGGTGGCTGAGATGTGCTGGAAGCTCCGTGGCTGTAGCTGGGAATCCGGGACACCTCAGCAGGCGGGTGGGGGTGTGGGGCTGGTGCAGCTGGAACTTGGAGCGGTGCTGAAGAAGCGGTGGGGGCTAAGGCGGCGGCACCAGCGCAGGCCGGTTAGAACTGGGAGAAACGGGCTCAGGCTCTCGGTGTGCCCAGGTGCAAAGAGCTCCTCTCCCAGCGAGGTATCAACAGGGCACCAAGCCCAGCGGCCGCGGCAGGAGAAACAGGCTGGGCTGGACCGCGGTGGTACCAGCGAGTTCCCTTCCCCCGGCGCAGCTGCGCGCGTCTCCCTCCGAAAGCCGAGAGAAAGAGAGCCCGCAGCTGCCCCTGTCCCGGCTCTGACCAGCCCCAGCCCTCGCCCTGTCTCGGCCCCTTCCCGAGAAACCCCAGAGAGAGAGGTGCTGCACCCAGATGCCTTCCGGGCTTGGCCACTTCCATTGTTCTCCTTAGCATTTTTATTAGCATTTCTTAAGAGACTTTTTATGGGGAAAATTTTCTCTCAAAAGTGACCAGAGCCCTGCGACAAATGGTAACACTTATTTAAGAGATCACTCCAGGCAGCATAAGAATTACTTTAGAAGTAAAGTATTGTGTCTCTGTTTTAGTTATATATAGCTATATATTTACTTTTCTGAAACATTGTTTCTTTACTTAATAGATCACAAATATTGTCGTTGCAGGAAATCTATTTTAAATCAGTATTTCATAGCCAATGTTCTAGGAAGGCTGCCCAGTTGAGTAGGGATGGGGTGAGGAAGACCAAGCTGCAGTTGGAGTTGAACTTGACAAGGGACACAAAGAATAACAAGGAGGGCTTCTACAGGTATTTCATCTGGAAAAGGCAGGTCAAAGAAAATGTGCCCCCACTGATGAGCAAGGCTGACAAACTGATAAGAACTGACAAGGAAAAAGCTGAAGTAGTCAACAATGTTTTTAGTCTGTCTTCACTGGCAGCCTCTCTTCCTACATCTCTTGAGTGCACGGACTACAGGGACTGGAGGAGCAAAGTCCCTAACTACATAAGAGAAAATCAGATTTGTGACCACCTGAGGAACCTGAACATACGTAAATATATGGAACCAGACAAGACACGTTCCAGAGTCCTGAGGGAATTGGCGTTTTGTAGTTGCAGGTATCCACAGGGCATAGATGATGTTCCCATGATTTGGGATGATATGTGTATGAGCAGTAGGTTTCTTTCCCACTTTGCTACAGTGGGAATTTTTGTCCAGATGCATTAACCGTGATGTGCTAGCCAGACCTTACTTCCATCGTGCCTGGAATTAGCACTTTCCTGTTGCAAATTCCTGCCTTCTGAGCTTATTTCAAGCTCCCACTGTGGTGGTTCATTTTACAGCATCTTCCTTCTGTGGCTTTGACAGAGTTTTGACCCAGGTAACTGTGCTCTTTTAGTCTCGTTTGTCCTGTGATGGCACTAAACTGATGTGCTTCACAGCCTTCCCCAGCAGTGAGTCAGACTGACACACCTGTAGCCCCCCCAGATGCTCCTTGCAGCCTTTCTTGTAAAACCAGCCTTGCAGACAATAAAGGGCTGCGAAATAGAAATGTCAGTAGTAAGCATAATTTTCTGCTGGAATAATAACAAGTAGTACTCCCCTTTTTGTCTCAGGGAATGGCTCATTCCTCACCTCATCTACTTCCTAAGTGCCTACACCAAAGGGAGAACTACTAGGGACAAACTCTATATCTTTGTTAACAACCTGGACTTATTCATCCACTTGGAGTCTGTGAAGAACAAGTTCCCCACATCACATATTTTGAGAAAGAAATTACTTGGGTTTTTTTCCGGTGTAATAAACACTCAAAATCTTTTACCTGCCTGCATCCTTAGATTTGATCTGCATGAAGTAATGCTTTTAAATTTAATTTTCTATCTTCATTTAAACGTTCTTGCAGTGTATAGATCATTATAGCTTCTTAAAAGTTCATTTGTGTTTTAATAATCCATATTAGATCTTGGCATCTCTGTAGCAAGATCATGCTGTGAAATCTTAATTCTTATGCTATTATGAAAAACTTGTTTTCTTCACTTACAAAATCTCATTTAGTTTCTTTATAAATGTTTTTTGCTTTAATCATTGAAAGATCTCCAGGCAGATTATATCAAATTGCCTCACTGTTCTCACTAACAAAGGCAAAGAATGACTAAAATGACAAACTATTTATTTATATTATTTCCTATGGAAAAACATTTAACACCTTCAAAACAGAATTAAGGAAAAAGCAATGGAACGAATCATAATAGAAAAATATGTACACTAAATCTACATTACACAAAGTTGAATAATATAAGCTTGTTGTTTGATGCATTTTAAAGAGTGTACTGCCAAGCTTTCAGCTGAGGGAACTGTGCTGAATCTGTGTACTGTTCAATGCATCAGATATTAAAAATAGTTTGCAGTACAGAAAGAAATTTTTAAAAAAAGTAGTGTTCAGCACTCAAGAAAACATTCTGTCAATCAAATTTGTAGATTGACTTCCTATCAGAAACATACATAATATTCTACTTGATCTTAAACTTAGATTGTACAAAATACTATCTTGCAATAAAATATACAATAAAAATATAACTTATTAAAAGATCAGCCAGCAAATATTTTGATCAATAGAGAAGTTAGGGAAGGAAATTATGTATGAATCTCTTCCAGTTACAACTGAGTTCTCCAGAAAATTTCTTGTAAGAACTTACATTACTAAGAGGTGATCTAAATTCACAGGGTTTAAAATATCAACTTAAAGTCAAAAACAAGTCAGGTGTGCTAATGCTGGGTTCTTCACTAAATAAACATTTTAAAGCTCATGAAAGGCAAATATTTTGCTTCCTAAGTCATGCTTTAGGATGCAGGACGCAATTTTTCATTTAGCAAGAAGCAATAGTTCGTTAGTATTGTATTGTACCTGCAGTGTAATGTTTTTGTCATAATAGTGAGAAATAAATAAAAGATAAGGCTGCAACATTAGCATTCAGTTAAGAAAAAAAAGGGCGGTGTCTGAAAAAGCTATTTTCATACTGATGAAAAATCTGATGAAAGGAATATTTGCCATTTTTATTAATCGGACTCTATGTATGGGGATTTAGTTTAATTTATTATTTATATCTTGAGGAGACCACACAAGCTTGATCAGGGACTAACATGTCCTTGCCATAAGAATAGCATAATTAATTATAAGGAAGATAGTACTTATCAAAAACTTTGCAGTTGAACAAAATTAATAAAACAACTGCAAATAGGGAAGGAAAAAAAAAGAACAAGATGAACAGCATATTTTGCTCTGGTAAGAGTCATAAAAGTATATCAGAATATAAATACTCAGTTTCACTGATATTGAAACTGGAAATTTGAATTGGGATTAATCTCAATTGATAGCACCACTAGAAGAGATATTGAAGCTAGTTAGGGATCTAAAACCTAGCAAGACTCTGCTAATCAAGGTCTTACTCATAATCAACAGAACAAGAGAGGTCATCAGCTTTGAGGGTTGAGTCATGCCATCTCTGAATTTCTTTTTCCTGCCTTTTTTTTTCCCCTCATACACCACATAAAGAATCTGTGTGATTACTTTTCTTTTTAAGGTTTTAACTTTTAAATAGCTATTGATAAAAGCAATGAATCTAATCCTTTCCATTTGTTGATTAATTACCCTCTAACTGGCTGCTTTTACTGCTGCTCTCATTGCATTAGATCTATTTAAACAGAATTTCAAAACCATGGAAGAAATTAATCTCTGGAGGTCAATAGGATCCAGTTTGACTGTAGTACAAATTTTGTCTGGCTTTGTCATCATAGTACCAATATCCTGTTTTATTTGTTTCGTATTGAATCTTGTATTCTTAGATTTTAAAAAAGGTTGGGGGTTTTTTTTCAGTTTAATTATTGTTTGTATTGGGTGCAGATGGCCTCTGTGAGAGATGACTGGAGCTGCCCCATGTTGGACACAGCCAGTTCCAGGCAGCTTCAGCAAACCCACTGCAGGGTACAGCTGAGCCCCACAGCCCCAAGCCAAGGTGGTGCCACCTCAGGGTAAGCACATGCGAGAAAGGGGAAAACCCTGTAAGGCCGTGAGGGGTGGGGGGAAATGTATGAGAAAGAGCCTTGTGGACACCAAGGCCAGAGAAGAAGGAAGAGAAGGTTCTCCAAAGACAGGAACAGACATTCCCCTGCAGCCTCTGGAGGGGACCAAAGTACAGCAGTTATTCTCCTGCAGACCATGGAGTATCCCATGCTGGAGCAGTGGGATGTTTTTGAAGGACTGCTGCCTGTAGGCTGGACCCGTGTTGGAGCAAGTGAAACATGAGTAGGAAGGAGCAGTAGATTGCTGCTGACCCCAATCCCCCATTCCCCATCCTGCCAGCCCAGTCTGCAGGGAGAGAGGTGGAGGAGCTGGCAAAGTAGTGAAGCTAAGCCTGGAAAAGGGGTAGGGGGAAGGTGTTGTTTTACTTTTGTCTTTATTCCTCACTGTCCTATAGTTTTAATTGGCAATAAATTTTCACCAAGTCAGTTTTTGTGACAACATGTCCATGTGATGATGTGCCTATGTGGAAGGCAATCTCCCTCTGTTTAACTAAACCCATGAGTTTTTAATCTTTTCTTTCCCAGTTCAGGCAAGAATTGTGGAGTGAGAAAATGTGGAGTGAGGTAGGCATCAGGAATCGAGTCAAGGTTAATCCAACACAATGCTAAAAAGAAAAGAGAGAAAATAGGGTCTACCAAAACATTTATTTGCTCAGTTTATTTTTCTTCCTTGTCTTTTTTTTTTTTTTTTCTTGAGGATTTAACTTAAAGAAAGCAAGATAGATAAATTAAATTGAATGATTCTTATATTAGTCTGATTGCTAACATAGAAAAACAGAGAAGAAATTATCTAGCAATGTGTATGTAGTGTAAATTTTCAAAGCTTCAGTTCAGGCACTGAGTCTAAATTAATCTAGTTGTAACCTTGGACAACCTTTGATTTTTACAGCAGTTTTCTCAACGATTCACTCTTTGAAGCTGTACTGTTATTTAAGTATGCTTGCAATGTTCTTTGAAATAAGTAACTTTTATAGACCCTACTAGACAGAATGAAACACAATACTGCATAATGGTACATGGGTATACTTTATTACAACCGACCCCTCAAAGTACAGAATCAGTATTGTGTTCTCTGAGAAATACTTCAAGGTAATGTAAAGTTCAAACCAGGTTGTAACTTACAGGCTGGCAAGTTCATAAGTTTGCTTGCTGCAAATGCCATACTGTTTAAACATGATATATCCTTAACATAGTTATTTTCCTCCAAACATTCCAAGGATTTTTTTAATTTCTTTTTTATTCGTTCTATGCTATTTAGGAGAATTAAGAGAAGAAAAAGCATAAAGAAGAAAATTACCTGGCTGCATTCCTAATCTCTGCATTTGCAAAAACAAGCAAATAAGAAAAAATATGTGTATCATCAGTGCATATAAAATCTAAATATCATCTGTCTTGGTATTCCTCACATTTGTACTAACTAAATGTTATATCAAGGATTCAGCATGTGTGCAATTTAATTTAATAAAGGCCATACTGACTTATATCTAAACTGTTCTGAGAAATCTTAAAAAATACTTCCTCAGAAACATATATGATAGCTTCAGCACCATGTAAGCTCCTTGTTGGCAGTTACTGTATACAAATTTGGAAAAATAAACTTTTAAGAAGGGCAGCTGTTTTCATTTAGATTCATAAATAGCTCAACTTGATGGATTGATCAAAGTGTTTTAAAATGTAAAATTTCCCTTAGAACTAAGTACAATGCAGAGATAAGAAAAATGTAAATTCAGTAATTTAAAGGTCAAACCCATTATATGTCAGCAATCTGAATGTCAAATCTACCTTTTCCTCAAGTTCTTCCTATCTTTTTCCTCCTAATTGTGTTTGTCCAGTTTTTCACTCTGGCCTTTTTGTTTATTGCAGTATGACTTCTCCATGGTTCTTTACTTTTTCATCTTCTATCACTATTTTGCAGTAGTAGAAAGACAATAAAACTCTTTTTCAGTTTATTGTTCTTCCTCTCATTTTTTCCCTGTTTCTTTCAGAAATGAGAAGTACAGCTTAAACAGAATACAGTCAAGTATTTCTTTGCCTTTCCTGAAGTCATCCAAGGTATTTTTCATTTTTAGTCTGTGTTCTCATTAGTACATATATTAAGTAGCTTATCTCCTCATTTGCTCTTTTACTTGTTTCGTACTTTTCCTTATTTTTCAGTATACTTTCCCATTGTTTCAGATTTTTTATTTTCCCTCATTTTTCATGATTGAGAAAAGAAAAATTCCATGCCCTGCACCAGTAGAGACTAAGAACGGATGTCCTGTTGCGCCATGAATCAGACGTGAGTCAGCAATGCATCCTTTTGGTGGTAATATACAGAGGTTTATTAGAAAAAAATATATATATTACAGACCAAGCAAATGTCTGAACATCAGGAAAGTCCTTTCTCACTGTGAGGGTGACTGAAAACAGCTGTTTGTGGAGTTTCATTCCTTGCAGTTATTGAAAAGTCATCTGAACATGGTCCTGGGCACACAGCTCTAGGTGGCTTTTCTTAAGTAGGAGGTTAAACCAGGTGACCCTCCAGGAGTCCCTTTAAGCCTCAATTGTTTTGTGTTTCTATGATCTTAGTCTCAAAACCAGGGCAGTAAGAATTTTTATAACTTTTTATGTGTAAAACAGTGTAAATTGGAGACTAAAAACCATTATTTGTAGTTTTTTGTGTTGATAGGAAGATATATTGGACTAGTTGAAGCTGGATGGGTTGGAGATACATTGCTGGTGAGGATAGAGACTTGTAGCCAGATAAAAAAGGCTGTAATGTGAAGGATGTTATGATCACCAAGGAACACAGGTGTATTTTAAAAAGAATTGTCTAGTTGTGCACTGAACTGTCTAATTGTGATTTTTTACCTGAAACAACCAAGATTTCACTATCAGTGTAAGATTTACAAATACCTTCTCTCCATTTCTGTATTTCTCCGGTCAGCTTTCAGTCAAATTATTCTTCATTCAGGAAATCACTTCCTCCCAGGCCAAGAAAGGGTTGGGTAATGACACATATGTCTTTCTTTCAATCTCACATTTCTTTCTGAATGGAAATATCGAATGCAGTCCAAGTCAACATACACACTGAGTTCAAACTAATGTCTGGAGAGTGTGCATGGTCAGGAGATGAGAAACTGTGAGTAAACAGAGTTCAGAATGGCCTCAAAGAATTGGTTGAACTTATGTTGGAACTCATATGTATACTATGTTATACAACATGGGGATGGGCTGAAACACTTCCCAGTTGTCTTGCTGAAGACATTGATTAAACCTGCAAGTGCACTTTCTTTTGGAAAACAGCCTCTGAGAGCCATTGGGAAGGAGCCTTTGGAAAGGAACCATATTGTACCCTGCCTGGATGATGAAAGAACCAAAACTGCAGGGCACAGAAAAAATTAACACACTTTTCCCACAGCATGAACACAAATCATAACCAAAAAGAAAAAAATAATAACCTTTTAATTTGAACTTGACTCATTTCTTAAATGAGCTAGCAATGACACTATCAAATATTGTTGAGGGATCCACAAACATAAAACCTAATGAGTGCCTCTGTTTACTGACAGTATTACTCAACTCTCAATATCATTAACCTTTTTTCTCTGAACTCTGATCATGCTTAATCCTAAGTAGTAGCTTCAGTAGTAGAAGTATGTTAACTAATAACTTTGCTTCGAGTTAAGCAGTTTTGCAACTAAGTGTTACTTAGCTTTCTCAGGATCTTCAGCAATGGCTGAATTATCATTTTAAAACCATAAAGAGAATGGAATGAGACTTTTAGTGTCTCTATATATGTCTCACATCACTGAAAATAATATTTATTGAGATTTTTAAAAAATCATGGAGTTCTATTTTTTTTTTTTTTTT